>JAECUM010003349.1:0-19036 GCA_016617855.1 Megalonaias nervosa | reverse complement strand
TCAGTTTTGATTGTAAACTTAGCCAATACAGGTGTAGATTGTATTCATAAATAATGTGCAATTATAACTGCAACATTTTTGGACCTTTCCCTCAGTGGTCAAAAAAAAAAAAAGAAAAGACAAAAGGTGCTCCATTTGCCAGTAATTTTGAACACTACTACTGATGTCTTATCCACTAATCCTTTACCTAATTATTATCTCAAATTTACATCAATCTCAGAATAGTATAGTTCCAGATGTAAAGAAGCAGATTTCAGCTAAAAGCAGCAAATTTGGAATGTCTGCAACAATTTGCTGATATGAAATATGTTGTACCCTCTGTTTAAAATATTAAAAATGTAACATTTAATATTGAATAATACCAGTCAAATGAAATCATACAAAATAATGTATTACTGTATGCTGAAGGATTACATGACACCAAGATCATGCTTTAACAGCAAAAGTCTATGTGTCATAGAATGTTGAGTGCCATATGGACCATATTGAGAATATTTGGAAATTAAGTCTGCTTTGGTGTTTCCAACAAAAAACAGTGTTGTGACTAGATTGTAAATTCTGGCAATTATGCAATTTTGTAGAGATAAATTGTTTCTTGGTAAAACTATGCAGAGTGAAAGTTACATAGATGGGCCAGGCAAAAAATAAGATACTTTTCCTGTAAATGACGGTGCAGAATGCTGGAACTCAAACTTGGTTAAGGTCCCATCAATATACAGTGGAATATAATATTTCACTGCAATCCAACAATTCTACATAAAGGTCAACTACAGCACATACAGTTAGTCCATAGGAAATAAGATACAACACTCCTGTAAATTATGCTGTAGATTACTGGAAATCAAACATATAGCAGCCTATTAAATCTAGTTAAAATTCAGCAATTCCAAGCAAGGTTATTCTGCAGAAACCAAGACCATGACAAGAGAATAAATGGATGCACACATGAATGGATGCAAATGATTGCTATAGGGCTCCACCAACACAGAGCAGGACCCTAATAAAAATCTATATAATCTTAATTCATTCTTGCTTGTGGGTTAGCAATGAGTAGTGATTTTGCAATAGCCACATGAAATGATGCCAAAGACCCAATAAACAACAGAAGCAGTAGGAGTCCGTTCTTCAATCCAAGAATTTAAAAGCCAATAAATATTCCAATATTTGTAAAACTATATATTACCTGTCATCGGTTGCAGATGTGTATTAATGTCACATACAGGTTCATCAGGAGAAACTTTTTGCATCACTGTCTCTGTTGGGGCAGATCTAGAAGGTTTCACAGACTTTTCCTTATTGACAGACGAGTGATCTCTTCTGTTGGCTTCTGAAATAATACATGTATATGCAGTTGTCTGTCACTACAGTAAAAAGAATGAAAGAGTCTTTTCCAACTGTTTGCTCTTGATATTGGTACATTTCATCACATACTTCATGAAATAGCAAAGAATACAACCTTTGTGACATCCTCCATACACCTGTGATCTAGCTCCTAAAGATTTAGACTGAAAACCGTTCTCAATTTGCCAACCATTCTCCACGTGGTCAATGATTTTAAAGCCATCACGCGGTTGGAAGTGTCGTTTTTTATGGCGTTTAATAATTCCATAATTTGACAGAGAAGGTGTGTAGATGCATAGGTGGAATGTATTTAAGGGATGTATTAACGTGCTTTTCGCTAATCAAGAATGGGTTGTAAAGCGCAACAATTATCATAACATTATAAATGCTCTTAACATATGCTGAGGTTTAATTTAACAGCGTGTAGCTATGTCTTTCCTAATAACTATCAAAGCAGGCATAAGATATTTAATATTTTTAGTCCCCTTATTTGGGGCATATTTCTTGGATGACTGAGAATAGATCCTACGTAAAAATATTGTTGAATTGCACATATACTATTCAGGATTTAAATGCTGGATTTGACAGTACTGAATGATTGTGAAATGGTTTGAAATTGGAATGGAAATCCATTTACATTGACTAAGTTTCATCCACAAAGGGCCACATAAGATAAATACTGCATTCACAAGCCTCAAGACCCACACAAGACCTAAAACATTATGTGGTTAATCTTTCTTGTACTCTTCAAAGATACAAATTGATGCTCTACTCTAATATATATTGCAAAGGAATAGTGTATATGTATAGTCCACACAGAAATAATTTATGTTGTTCTTGTTGTTGTAGGGTTTGTCACCATTTTTCAGCACAATATAGGCTATACATGGCAGCCAGTATAAATGGTGGAGGAAGAACCCAGGAAAACCCCGGAAAGAACTACCGACCCAAGAGAAGCTATAAAGAGGGGCTACTGGCAAGATTTCTCACATACCCACACTGGTCAAACCCAAGACTCGATCCCATGAAGACAGAGGTGTGATGGCAGTGATTCATAATGGGAGCGCTTTAGACCACTCGGCCACTTGAAGCCCCAAAACAACTTATTCTGACCTTTATGTGATCTATGTTTCATTGACAGGAGACCAACAATTCACCTATATCTTAATTATACCTTGTATATATAACAAAATAAGTGCTATATTAGCATATGCAAATACTGTATAATTAAAACATTAGTCAAAAGCATAAACCCATGCCACACCTACATTTGCTTGTAAGTGACAAGCAACCTTGTTATAGTTGGTAAACCTTAATCATGCAAACAACTGTTTCAGTGAAATAACGCAGAGCTGATTCGGAAGTGTGTTTTGCTTGCATCAGTTAAGGAAAAGTCACCATTTTCTACTTAAACGTTTACTACAAAATATAGTACCTTGTTCAAAGTTTAAAACAAAATATGATCTGAGAAACCAAGATGGTACAATGACTTCTTTTACAAGTTCGCAACTTTACCAGACTTACCAATGATAATGAGAGTCAGAGCAAAATAAAGAAACCTTCAGCATGTTCTGCATAAAATAGTTTAGAGCATTCACCATAATTGAAACAAGACCTCCCAACATGGTTCCAACACTGGATTTAAAGAAACCTGTTTCTATGTGTGTGCATGCTATTTTGTTTAAATTGTAAAATCAAAGTATGAGTGAGAATACAAACTGAAATGGGGCAGAACCTTCCTTGATTTGGTACATTGGTTAATTGAAACATGATCTTCTGAGTTACTTTAGAAAACAATTCATTTCCTAGTGATTATACTGATGCCTCATTTTGTCAATTTTTCATTTTAGTCCATAATCAAAGATATTTGTCCCTCTCAATCCGGCCAACAACTATATATATATATATATATATATATATATATATATATATATATATATATATATATACAAATATATATATATATATATATATATATATATATATATATATAGAGGGGGGAGGGAGACAAAGAGAGGGAGAGAGAAAGAGAATCTAAAATCAATTTTGAGAAGTATTTGCAAATGTGCTACACAAGTGAGAGGCAAATTGTTGGTAAAGCTCCTGCAGGGCAGCAAGTGGATTGGAAATATTTAGTACTCAAAAGTTGTTGCAAAGACCATCTTTGGCTAATCATTTTAATCAGACACAAAAGTATATTCTTTGTTCTTTCCATAGGTTTGTTTACAAAGTCTTCTCTTTCTGAAAATCTTTTTGTTTTTAATGCAAAACTGTTGTGTCAAACCTTGTCAAAACAATTATTTATGTGCATGTTCTGTTGATTCTTTTTAAATCTATTTGTGATCTGAACAACTAAAGATTTAAAATTGGATCAGTTTTGCTTTTGCTTTTCAAAATGAATGAAACAGTCTTTTC
This sequence comes from Megalonaias nervosa, assembly GCA_016617855.1. NCBI lineage: Eukaryota > Metazoa > Mollusca > Bivalvia > Unionida > Unionidae > Megalonaias > Megalonaias nervosa. The sequence continues at coordinate 15,280 of JAECUM010003349.1, read as the reverse complement.
TAACTGTTTGCTCTTGATTTAGACTGAATACCATTTGCTGCTTGGCTGAAGATTTGAAAACCGTCATGCTGTTGAAAGTGTTGTTTTTTGATGGCATTTAATATTCAATAATCTGACAGAGAAAGGGCATAGAAGTACAGGTGGAATATATTGAGGGGATGCAGTAACGAGCTTTTGGCTAATAAAGAATGTGCTGTACAGCACAAGAATTATCAGACCATTATAAATACTCTTAATAAATGCTGAGGTTTCTGTAGGTAGTGTGCACAATATTGATACAGGAATCTGCTCAGATGGTGCAACAATGAAAAGTTCATGATGACCACTGTTCTGGCCATTCTCGATATCAGACAGGGATGTACGTAAAAGAAACCACAAATATTACTCAATCAACCAATTGACCCATCGATCAATCAATCAGTCAGACAGTGATCTGTGTAAGTTAAAATAATGAAACTCAATGAATGTCAGCACACACAAATACACACAAATACCAACCTTCAGTGAGAAGACGTGGTAAAAGAGGAATGATGGTGACGAAAACTGATTTGCACATAATATTTTCATGCACCCAAGGAAAGCTTTGTTTAAATGTGAAATAATTAACTGCACTCTTTATTCACTTTTCTTTTACATTTAGATGGATTAGACATGCATATTCTTTAATAACACCAGGACAAGTTCAGGCAGATTAGTGGCAGTGGACAAGAAGAGCCACTGTATCTGATAACGGATTAAAATACTGTGAATTCACTTTATTTTGTGGGTTTTCCATTTTCATGCATCTTGTGGTTTCTTTATATCTTCTGTTTATTCTTGTTTAATATATTTGAGATTTGAGTGACTGAAGATTTAAAATCATATCATTTTTTTAAAAAAATGAATGAAACAGTCCTTCCCAATTATTTGCTCTCAATATTGTTACATTTCATCACATACTTCGTGAAATAGTAAAGAATCTAACCTTTGCGACATCCAAAATACAGCTGTGATCTAGCTCCTAAAGATTTAGACTGAATACTGTTATCAACGATTTCCTGCGAGGCCGATGATTTGAGAGCTGTCATGAGGTTGGAAGTATCTTTTTTATGGGATTTAATAATTCGATAATAGGACAGAGAAAGGGTGTAGAGGTACAGGTGAAATATATTGAGGGGATGCATTAACATGCTTTTCGTTAATAAAGAATGTGCTGTACAGCACAACAATTATCAGACCATTATATGTACCCTTAATATATCCTGCACGTTATGTAAGCAGTGTGTAGCTACATCTTTCCTAATAATAACAAAAGCAGGCATAGGATCTAATATTTGTAATCCTCTTATTTTGGGGCATATTTCTTGGATGACTGAGAATAGGTCCTAAGACCATCACTCTCGAAAAATATTGCTGAGTTGCACACATACTATTCACAATTCAAATGCTGGATTTGACAGTACTGCATGATTGCGAATAGTTTAAATTGGGATGAAAACCCATTTACATTGACTAAGTCTCATCCACAATGGGCCATGTAAGATAAATACTGCATTCTCAAACCTCAAAACCTACACAAGACCTAAAGCATTATATCATTAATCTTTCTTTTACTCTCCTTAGAGAGAAATTGAAGTTCTACTCTAATTAAGATATAGTACAAATGAAAAGAGTGTATGTATAGTTTACACAGAAATAACTTATTCTAACCTTAATGTGATATATGTTTCATGCACAGGAGACCAACAAGTCACCTATACATTCCTTATATCTTGTATAAGTAATGAAATGAGTGCTATATCAGTGTATACAATACCGTATAATTAAAATATTAGTGAAAAACATAAATCCATGTTACACCTATATTTATTAGTAAGTGACAAGCAACTTAGCTATAGTTGGTATATGTTAATTGTGCAACAACTGTATAAATGAAATAGCATATGGCTGATTCGGAATTGCGTTTTCCTTGCATCAGGTATGTACAATACTTTCATTATTTTCTGCTTAAACGTTTACTGCAAAATACAGTCTCTAGTTCAAGGTTTAATATAAAACATAATCTAAGCCATCAAAGGCACTACCATGAATTCTTTTACAAATTCCCAATTTTACTGAAATTACCAAGGAGAGTTAGAGCAAAATAAAGAAACTTTCAGGATGTTGTATTTAAAATACTTTAGAACATTCACAAGAACTGAAAGAAGACTTCCAATTTGGTACGAACACCAGATTAAAGAGACTTGTTTCTATGTGTGTGCAAGCTTATATGTTTCAATTGAAAATGTCCGTGTATGAGTGAGAATTTACATCCACACATCACAGATACAAACTGAAATGGGGTGGTAGTTTCCTTATTTGGTTTGTTGAAATGTTATCTTACGAGATACTTTAGGAGAGATTTTATTTCCTAGTGATTCAGCTGCTGCCTCAGTTCGATGTAATTTATCATTTTAGTCCATAATCAAAAATATTTGTCCCACTCAATCCAACTGCAATATATATATATATATATATATATATATATATATATATATATATCTCTGTGTGTGTGTGTGTGTGTGTGTGTTTGTGTGTGTGTGTGTGTGTGTACTGTTAAAGCCCATTTGATTTGAACATTCAGAGGGCTTCAGGGAATCAAAGGATTAATTACAGTTTTCACGCTTACACAGCAAAACTACATGTTATAGAATATTGAGTGCCATATGGACTATATTAAGGAGATATATAAATTAAGTCTGCCTCAGTGAATCCATCAGCAACAGTATTGTGCCTGAAGACTGAATTGTGGAAATTCCGAAATTATGTTGGCAAATGTCCCTTTGAAAACATTATGAAGTCTTGGGCATGAAGTTAAAGACCCAACAACCAACAAAACATAGGATTCAGTTGGTGAATCCAAGAATTTGAATACAAAAATTACAATATATATATATATATATATATATATATATATATATATATATTTGTACAACGATAAATATCGATACCCATTCAAGTAAACGATTTCACAGTACACTGGAGTCCTACCTGTCATCGGTTGCAGATGCATCTTTGAGTCATGTACAGGTTCATCAAGAGAAACATTTTGTGCCATTGTCCTTTTTTGGGTACATCTTGAAGGATCCACCAACTTTTCATTATTGACAGAACGGTGATCCTTTTGTTGGCTTTCAAAATAATATGTGCAGTCATCCATGACTACAGTAAACTAGATCCTGCCCATAGAACTCCACTGTTCCAACCAGGAAGACCATTCATTTATAACAAATCTAAATTCTGTCATGTTTTCTTCACAAATGTGCATGGAAGAATGATAAAATGATGCAAGGGCTTTCCTAAGATCTGAATTATATGCATCAGTGTTGTTTTGAAGGAATGCTACGTCATTCATACAAACATATATTCTATGCCATATTACTCAGACAAAAATGTTTTCTTTATTCTTCCATAGGTTTGATGACATATTCCTCTCCTTCTGAAAATGCATCATTTTGTTTTATATGCAAGCGTGTTTGGACCAAACATTGTCAAAAACAAGCAACGATTTCCTTACATTTACTGTTTGTTCTATTGTTAATATTTATGAGGTACAATTGTTTACACATTTACAATCATATCAGTTTTTTCTAAATGAATGAAACAGTCCGATTGCTTCCTCTTGATTTTTGTACAGTTCATCAGAAACTTCATGAAATAGGAAGGCATCCAACCTTTGTAACATCCTCCCTGAAGCTGTGATCCTTTTCCTACTGATTTGAAATGATCAAGGTTGTCAATGATTTGCTGCGTGCCCGATGATTTTGAATCCTTCATGAGTTTTTTTAATGTACGAATAATAAAATGTCAAGAACAAGATGAAATTTGATAATTTGATAATTAGACTGAGAAAGGGCGTATGCGTATAATGATATGTATTATTGTCATGTTTGCTAATAAAGAAATGTGCGCAATAATTATCAAAACATCATAAATACCCTCCAGGGAATGAAATCAAAGATGCGATAACCAATATAAACAGATGGAGTCCATGTTCTCCAATCCAAGAGTTTAAATACCAATAAAAATTCCAATATTTGTAAAACCATAAATATTGATAGCCACTCAATTAAATGAGTCCACAGTAGACTGCAGTCCTACCTGTCATCTGCTGCAGACGCGTCTTTGTGTCACGTTCATCAGGAGAAAAGTTATGCACAACTGTCGCTGATGGAGGTGATGCCGAAGGATAGACTGATTTTTCCTTAGTTACAGAATGGCGATCTCTTTTGTTGGATTCTGAAATGATATATACAGTCATCCATCACAACAGTAATCTATATCCTGCTCTTTTGTTCCAACATGCGGATGGAAGAGTGATAAAATGTTGCAATGGTATCTGATTTATATGCATTAGTGTTGCTTTTAAAGAATGCAACTCCACTGATATATATATATATATATATATATATATATATATAATGCAATACTAATCAGGTACAAAAATGTTGTTTTATTCTTTCAGTGGTTTGACCTCATGTTCCGCACCATTTGCTTTAAACTTCATCCCTAGATGGCCTTACAAGTTAATTTATACATTCACAAAGGCTCAAGGCATGCGAGAAATAAAATGTTGCATGAGTTATCTTTGTTTTACTTTTCTCAAATATAACTCTTTTGCACTGCTGTGTTTAGGTAACTTTCCAAAAGTACAGTGCATATGTATTTTCTGCACACAAAAAAAAATGTATTTCTTTCTTATAATTGATATACAAGTCACTTATAAAAGACCAATGGGTCACCGATAAGTTGACTATAACTTGCAGATGAAACAAAATGTGAGATGTCAGAGCATGACACCAGTAAGTAAAATATAAGTGAAAATATGATCAATCCATGCAACACTTACACTGACTTTTATGTGACGAGTAAACATTTCATAACTGTCATACGTGAATAGTGCAAAAAGTACTATTTTAGTAACATATTTAAGAGCTCATCCAGAATTGTTTCCTGATTGTATCAGTTAACCACAAGTTCTCATTTTCTCTTTAAAGGTTTATTGCAAATATATCAAGTCAAAGGTTTACTGCAAAATATAATCAAAGAGATGAAACAGTGCTATTATGAATCATTTTAAAAGTTCATAACTTTACCAGACTGATCAATGTTACTGAGAGTGGAAAATGAAAACTTTCACCATGTTTTAATGCAGGACCTTTAAACAAAGTGAAATAAGACTTTTAAATTTGTACACTCAAAAGATTAAAGTAACTTGTCTGTATGTGGGTTTTTTGTGTAATTTCGCAGTATGAGAGAGAACCCAAACCCACACGTCAGGGATACACCCTGAAACAGGTCATCCTTGATTTGCTGGATTGCTAAGATGAAACATGACCTTGTGACCTACTTTAGCAATGATTTCATTTCCTAAGTGATTCTGCTACTGCCCTTTCTTTCTGTACAATTTCGGATCGCTTTTCAAACACATTTACTTTTCTCAATTCAGATATAATATTGTAAGATATATATATATATATATATATATATATATATATATATATATATATATATACCACATACATTAAGAATAACATGGGTTAAAAGTGTTGGTATAAAGCAAATTGATATAACAAGACTATTGATATATCAAATTGTGATCCTCCCATGGTGCATTATTAGACATACATAAATATTGTTTCAACATTGTTATTTTTCAACAGTAGGCTATTGGTTTTATATTATCTAAATCTGTGATGAATTTCCACAGATTAATCATTAGTGCTGTAATAAAATAATTATAAAAACAATAATCTATGTCTTCGAAATGAATAAAACATGGTGTAGAATTTCACTGCAATCATCTTTGCTTTCCTCTCTCTCCCTCTCATGCACAAGGGGGATAATTAATACGGGAATGTGGAGTAAGAGAAATAAAGAACACTGAACTTGCCCCAAGTAACCTTAATCTACAAGGACCTTGGACTTCGTAACGGTTAGATATGTGATGTGATGTGATTATGATTTTTAACGTAGCTTTAACAATTTTTCAGTCATATCGCTACGATGTCTGCAGTGTGGCAGTTTATAGTGATATCTAGCACTGGGGCATCATGCCGCAGACATGTAGCATGATGTCCCACCCAGTCACTATCCTGACACCAGGCTGACCAGTCCTAACACTAACCTCTTAATGCTGAGCGCCAAGCGAGGCTGCTGTTAGTACCATTTTTGTAGGTCCTTGGTATGACTCGACCGGGGATCGAACCCACGACCTCCCGCATCCGAGGCGGACGCTCTAACCGCTAGGTCACCGGAGCGGTCGTAACGGTTAGATGCAAACATTCCTAGGGATTTTAATACAGTGTTCAAACTACCAATGATACAAAGTTGCAATAATAGCGTGTCTAGACTTGCACAGCACATTGATTTGCAAGAAGGAACATGCATACTGTAGTATATTTAATACTTTGTTTATTTTTATTTCTTTCTGCATCTCTCTCTCTCTCTCTCTCTCTCTCTCTCTCTCTCTGTCTCTTTCTGGACTGTCATAGAAAAATACCAGCAAAAATCCGTTAAAAAATGAGCGTGGCGGATTTTCATCAGTGTCATCCAACAACATCTCTGTACCTATGAATGACGGAAAAATGTAGTCACATGATGCAACACAAAGGGGAAAGTTAGAACTGGTGGAGAGCAACAATTGTATGGTTGATAGCAATGTTAACTGAATCATGATAATGACTTAGATGAACTGTAAATACATTTAAATGTTTGAATTACCTCTTGCCGGTTACTCAATTTACTTAGTTTAAATTTCCAACTGGTTTAAATATGTTAGCCGGTATGTGATAAGCCAGCTCGTTCAATGCTGAAGTAGATTTTAATCTGCCCTCCACTTTCTTGATTTAAACTATATTTCTTGTTTAATTCATAAGTGTGTCTTGCATTTATTTAATTATTATGAATGAAAGTAAACGTTCAAAAACTAAATGAAGCAAGTAATCAATCTTTATAGGAGATTGTGATTATTTCCAAAAGGTTAAGAACTACATATTGTAGACGACACACTATAAAAGGGCCAAGCAGAGTTCATTCATTTCGTCAATACACATTTCCTTGGAAGCTATCTGAACTACATTGAAAATGCAAGTATATGTATTTCTAGGTGATATATATATATATATATATATATATATATATATATATCTTTCATATACCACTCATTCTATAAATGTTTGTTTCTTTAAAAGGAAACTTGGCAAGCCTTGTTTCCTTTTAATGAAAAATTTATACATCCAGTGGTGTATCAATGATACAGCATACATACTATATATATATATATATATATATATATATATGTATATACACACACACACACACACACACACACACACACACAGAGAGAGAGAGAGAGAGAGAGAGAAAGAGAGAGAGTTGGTAAAGATCCTGTTGGGCAGCAAATCTATCTCTAATATTTAGTACTAGAAAAATTTTCACAGATGCTACCTTTGTCACACAGCTTTTTGCATACACCATTTGCAAAAAGATACTTGAAAGAATAATCCAGCAGAGTGAGTTAGACCTAAGCACAATAACTAGGGTGTGTAAAACAAGGACTTAAATGTCTATGCACTACAGACGTTTTGCAAATTTTAATATAAACATGTTTTATAATATGACATTATGAGCGTATATATCTCTACTAGACCATTATCATTCTTCCAGCAAGGGATTTCCACCATCTCAGATATAACCAACAGGCAAGTGAATCACATTCTGCTCTTTAGATTTGTTAAATTTAAAATATGCTACAGTCAGTTCTACTGGTGGATTAAAAACAAATGTCCAATCAAAAACTAGCCCATTTGTAGCGACATTTCTGAGACCTATTGGGGCAGATGTCATAGGATCTACTGAACTGCCTATGTTGAATGAACAGTGATCTCTTCTGTTGGTTTGTGAAATAAAATGCATATTGTCATCCAACACTTTAGTAAACCATATCCTGCTCATACGAATCCTTTGCTTTAACAAGCAAGTCAATTCACTGTATGATGTATTGTTTTTTCATATTATCTGATAATGGGTGCATCCAACAGTGATACAAAGTTGCAGTGGATTGCCTGACACCTGATTTGTGTGCATCAGTGTCATTTTTAAATCATGAAATTCTGTTCATGTATGTATACGTTGGTACACATGTTCCTTCTTTTGGCTTGTTATCTTTTATTTTAAATGCTGAGCAGTTTAGACCAAACATTATTGGAAAAACAATGACTTATTAACATTTTCTGTTTATTCCATGCTACCATATTTGAGATTTGTGCACTTGACTATTTGTACTCATACATATCATCCCGTATGAACCTCCACAATGTTCCAAGTTGAGCCACTATCATGCAAAACTATGAGCGTGTTATGTGCATCAAGGCCTCAAACAGTGTCAATCAAACATTAGGCCAACTGTGATAAATGCACAACAAATGCTAGTGTGATCTAACATGTTCAGATTTCCCCTGCAGTGACTGATGTAGGGATTCCCACATAGAATTCTGGCTTCATGGATGAGATTGTGTTCATTTTGGTGGTGCTCTAGGTTATACTTGCAAGCACATGCTGGATCACGAAATTTATTTCATGCAAGAATTAAAGCGAATCAGCACTGATCATTGATGTTGCATATATCATCGATATCTTCAATGAGTTTGCGCATTAAAGCACAAAATGTTTCCCGGTCCATGATGTCATCAGTGAACAACAGCTGACAACTTAATGTGGCCTCATGTATGACTTTTACCAGAGCGATCCAATCCAAAGAGTATTTCCAACCTATCCACAAGTTTGTGGATATCTTGCTTGTCACAGGTGTGAGAAGCCAGTTCACAAAAGCTTTCTCTTACATGTTGTTGTTTGCTCTTGCTGCCTAGCAATTTCTTTTTGCAATGTGCATTTAGCTTGTCTTGATTCAGGTTAACTTTGGGTATTTGGGTCATATGGACATCTATGTGGAGGTTTGGGTTCAGGTGGAAGTCTGTATTCAGGTTTAGATTTAGGTAATTCCACAGGGAAGTCTACTAGATTGTGCTCGTGGCCTGAATTTAATATCTTGTGCTTGCCACCTAATTTGTTCTTGCTGCTTGAGAGGTTCTTTATTCCACTGTTCTTGATCCAACCAAGGACTTTCACTTTGTTGTCCTTGCTACCTAGGAATTTCACTTGCTTGTTCGGTTTCGGGTTCTGGTAAGATTAGTAAGAGGATCCAGTTACGGGTTCAGGTGCATGAGTCACACCATTTCCTCATTTTATCTATTGCCTCGTATTTTGTGTCCAAAATCAGATGCCATCTTTATAATTTCTGGTTATATATGCATTATAAGTCATTACACAAAGATGCCAAATTTCACCATTCACTCTTTTCACCCGGTGAACTTCCTAAATAACAATTTTGCGATTCACCATCCTTGTGCCTTATACGTCTTCAACGGTAATTTTGAGCAGAGTCGTTTCCAGTTTTTGGGTAGATAAGAGCGGTATGCATGGGATTATATAAAGATCAATAGGCAAACTTCTTCAATTATGAATTTAGGTGGCGTTTGCATTTCTGACCTTGTGATTGTGGAAGATTTGCAATTGCCTCACTAACGCATTCGTCGAGTATATGGGTGCGTTTTGCGACCACAACAAATTTATGCCTAATGTCCTTGATGTCACCTCTGGTTGCATCTAGGTCTAGTTGGAATCCCCACATCATCGGTTGCAAATCTCCAGTGGTGGCTGCAGTTGCTCCCGTGACCGTCTTGACTTCCCTGGCATAATAGGACTAGTCAGAAAAAGTTGTTTACCAGTACCTTTTACCCATTCTTAGTAATGGTAGCAATCTCTGATGTTGCATTAGGAACAAATTTATATGTTTTTGAAAAATTTTATCAATTCGTTTGAGGAATAATTCAGCTGAAATTATTCAGAAGCTGTCTATTTTAATAATGTAGCCGTATTGGATGACAGGTCCAGACCTACTGAATTTGATTTAATGGTCCTTTAGAATCATATCCATCCTGTGCAAGCAGTTAGTAAAAAGATGTTCTAATTAGCAATTATGAACAGATAATGGACAACAATTGGTGAAGAAGGACCATACCATAAACTGTCTTGACTCCATGTACAGGTGAGCTAAAATGATATAATACCTACCTCGTACACAGAATATTTGGTGTACTTAGTTAAGAGTAACTACACTCCATGCCTGAGCAAAAAGTCATTTTTGTTCATCATAATTAATTAGCCCTATGTAGACTGCTTAAACAAAGATGTCAAACTACTTAAAAAGGATAGTCAAAAATGTGCTAATGCACAAATAACAATTTTGATAGGTAAGTAAAAGAGAAAAATGCCAACACCAAACAAAAGGTTATAAGATAAAACGCTGAATTTGTTTCCTCTTGAATCGATGTGTAATTAAACCAAAACAGTATTATATTTGTATAGAAGGCTGGCATAATAATGCGTATATAATGAAAATACTTTTATTTCAGCATTTTACAAGCATAATGTCGCTAATGTCATTTGCTTTCTTTAGTTGATATAGTCTATAGCTTGTCATAATAGTGAATAAATTTGCATATTATTATCGATTCCTCCCCACAGAATTCAAAAGCCTGATGTCTTCCCGCAAAGTACTAACTATTGATTCAAGAGGAAAGGTACCAGTGACTGAAATGTGGGTTTTACAGCCCAAAATGTTAGCCATCAAAAACAAATGGATGACCCCCAGCCACACCTATATATTACAAATGTAATGGTAACTTTGCAAATTAACATCAATGACCACGACCTTTGAAGTTGATGAGGTGTTGTAAAACTAAAATATGTGTTCCTCTCAAGTGGAATCCAAATAAAATTTTTGTGCTCCAGAGACTTTGAACTTTGACCTCTGGACTTCAGAAATAATATAGCTATGCCTCTGCTCATGTGTACATGACCTATATAGTTAATGAAAATTGGATCCAGGAAACTTGATTTCTCGAGTGAAAACTGAAACAGGAATTGCAATATTGGGCACAGTGAATGTGACCTTTCACCTATCGGGCTTCCAATCAATAGGGAGCATATTCTGCCCAATTGTATTTAATCCTTGAAAACTGATGAAAATCAGACAAAAAAGCTTCACTTATCTTTCAGAACAAAAAAATCTAATTTTCCGCTCCAGTGTCTTAGATCTCGAACACAGCATCTCCAAAATCGACAAGTTTTTGCCTCTACCCATCAGTAAGGCACATATTATGTCTGAGAAAACAAATATCACAGTACGATTGTGGAACCACCTTATCTATGAACAGTCTGACAGACTGGCATTACTATTGTTATATACTGACATGTTCGGTTGAGGTGATGAAAAAGTTTTCAAATTTCTAAAATATCTTCTTTCGAACTAAAATGTGGTACATTTGTCAGAGTTCATATTTTCAATATGCATTCACAATCCGTTCATCATGAAATATAGAATTTAATTATCCATCTTGTAGAGCTTGTATTTGTAGCTGCTGCATGTGGTTGTGTGAATTAACTAACAAGTATGCAGTGCATTGTTGATGGAACAAGATTAGAATGTATTGAATTGAAACAAGTTTTTGCTCACCGATTGATCAATTTATTACAAACAAAACAAAGAACATTTATGCAGATCGGCGGAAACCACTAAAATTAGTTAAGCCATTACTCTTTCTTTCTCTCTCTCACTGCCCGTAAAAAATTTTTAGGCAGATTCCGCCTGGATTTTAGGTGTATTCTGCCTAAAAAAAAAACAAATTTCAGATGGACTTTAGGCGGACTGGGATTACGGCTAAAGTGACTGACTGAATCCATATTATAGTTCAGCTTACTATTTCTCATATTCCTCCTGAAGGATAACTGTTAGATGGAAAAATTCTGATTTTCCAGTTCATGTTCCTAGTGTAAGATGGATTTTGGACCAATTTTAACAGAAACGTTAGGCTTAATTTTGAATTTTATCGAAAGAACTACAAGCATACATTGATTTTTGGACTTCAAAAATTTGGTGTCAGATAGATTTTGGACTTGATCTGATTTTTACTCACAGAAATATTTGTTTTCTGCTTACTAGTAAAATATGTTTTGCAAAAATCATACCCAGGTGAAAATGTCACTTACATTTCAGTGAAATCTCAGTGAGAAATCAATAAAATTCACAAAAATGTCCTTTTCTTCACCAAAATTAAAGTACTTCACCAGATTTCAGTGAAATTTCAATGAGCTTTGCCAAAAATTCTGAAAATGTCAGTGAGAGTTTGTAAATGAAATTTCAATGAGTTTTGCCACAAAATTTTGAAAATATATCATTGAGATTTTGTGATTGTAACATCACAGTAATATCAAAGAAAAATATCAATAAAAAACATTACTGATATTAAAAATAATATTCATTCCATTTTAATATATTTTAGCTTTTGCTTCTTGTATATTTTGAATGATTTTCAGCAACATTTATCTTTCCTGTTTCAGACAGCTCTAATTGTACCGGTATTGTTCGTTTTGGGAACAATAACTTCTTTCCATATATTTTCTTTGTTGTTTTTCATTTTTATTTAACTTGAATTGGATTTAACTGCCTTCAGACAGCAATCCTGTTTTCCATTTTAAAGCAGAATTTCGCTGGACCTGAATCAAGATTTTCCTCGATATGGACCTGTTTTTCAGAGCATCTCCGAAACTTTTATGTTAAATGACCTGTAAAATCCCAGTCTGCAAAGATCCTAATAAGCATTTGTTCCGTATATTATTTAACATAAGACAGCAGTAAAGAGCTTTCTTATTGGTCAAAAGTTTGTACTTGACCAATAAATCTTCACGTAACAGAAACCGATGGAAATGAGCATTACCAAACGTGGTGTTTCAAATTTTCAAGTGGGACACGAGTTTGAATAAAACCATTTGAACAATGAATGGAAATGAGAATGACTTGAATGCAAAGTCGATGGGAACGTAAATCTTCAATCTGTAAGAAAACTGAACGTCAGGACCAGCATTTTGAGCTTTTTGCCATAAATATTTCAACTACTGCCAGCACAACAGTAGCGGCTAACGTGTCAAATGAGAAATCTGAAGATTTTTTTTTATTGGATGATTTTTAAGTGAACATTTTAGACAGCTTTGTTAGGCAGCGACCTCAAGTGCATTTTTATTTGAGGCAGAAATCTCCAACGGGGTTATATTTTAGGTGAAATTTTATCAAGGTGAAAATCTTAAATGTATTTTGTTTTTGTTTAAGCGGACACTTAAGACAACTAATCTGCATATTCTGCCTCAAATTCCGACCTAAATCCACCTGAAGTTTGTTACAACCATGTAGTTTAATTACTTGTGTGTTAGAATTTGACTTCTGTTTATTTCATTTAATATTATTATAATTTTGTTGTGATGATTGTCATATGGGATCTGGCATTTTGATAGAAACATCGTGTTTATTTAGAACATAAATGTGACTCGCAAGGGCATGATCTTGCATGACATGGTTTGTCGATTTAAAAGTAAACAGGCTCCGTAAATGATTGGGTTGTGACCAAGGTCATTTCCAATTATACTTGTTGACATTCTGTACTGCGATGTGACATTATTAAATAACCATGCGCACTTCGTGCACGTGCTATGTCTTAGTTCGCTTTAAATACTCAGGTATCTGTGAAATAGTCAGTCAGTCATATTTTAACACCCTGTAGAGTCTTTCATATACCTTGAGAAGAAGGTATTCTTTATCTGGTGCTGGATAGAGTTGTTCATCTGTACGTCTGTACAACGAGATGTATATTGTTATAGATGATAGCCATACTTCATCTACCTTTTAAACAATAATTATTTTCCCTGGATAACTACACAACCGGCTTTGGACAAAGACATTTAGTGAAACTGATTCTAAATTGGAACAGAACAGTACAAATTGTGATTCAAAGTGAAAATTCTGGGCATTTGTGTAAAACCTTCATCTGACGTCATCATCTGCCATCTTTGAATGGAATTGAGATTCAGACTAATTCAATTAGAACTGTTTATTGATGGGACGTATATGTTTTTCACAATTCCAGGACAAATGTTTGGATTTTCTTCACAAATCATAAGTCCTATTTCATATTTTCACCTTTTCACCATATTTTCTAGGGAAAAAAAATTATTTTTGTTAAAACTTATAAAGCTTGTTGTCTTCGCTCTTTTCTTTATGTTACTTTAAACGAGCCGATACATAACATAAAGAAAATTGGGGGCTCATCCGGAATATATGAATTTGGCTGATTTCTGAATTTGGCTACAAATTCAAATTTAATTTCCCCTAGTTTAAATCCCAAGTACTATTTCATATTTTATTTGAAATCTTAGTGAAAACAACAGGCTTTCTTTCACAATGTCAAAAGTGGAGAGTTTTCTTTCTAGTCTAACTTTGGATCAGTTGGATAGTTTGAAAAAGGATGAGTTCCTTGAACTTGCCAGAAAGTACGAACTTTCTGAAGCAAAAGCTTCTTTGACAAAACAAGAAATTAAAAATATTTTAATTCAATATTTGGTGGGGAAGAGTATTTTTGACAAAAGTGTTTTGGCATTTGTCAGTAAGTCTATGACAGACTCTGACATTAAGGTAATCGAATTAAAAATGAAATAAAAGATGGAACAGAGTTAAGGAAGCTCGAGCTTCAGAATCAGAAAGAGGAGAAAGAAAGACAAACAGAATTACAAAAGGAACAAATGAAATCACAATTTGAAAAAGAGGAGAAAGAAAGACAGGAAACGGAAAGAGAGAAAGAAAGGCAAATAGAATTACAGAAAGAACAAATGAAATTACAATTTGAAAAGGAAGATAAAGACAAATAGAAGGGAGAAAGAAAGAAACAGAAGAAAGGGAGAAAGAAAGATAGAAGAAAGGGAGAAAGAAAGACAAATGGAGTTAAAGAAAGAACAAATACAGTTACAAAAAGAACAAATGCAATTAGAAGAAAGGGAGAGAGAGAGACAGGTGCAAACACAAATTAAAATGAAAGAAGTAGAGCTGGCAAGTGAAAAGAACGATTCCACTTCTCGTACAAATTCAAAATCTGACATTGTAGGAAATATCAAATTAGTACCCCCTTTTAGTGAAAAGGAAGTACATAAATATTTTATTCATTTTGAAAAAGTTGCTGAGAATTCGAAATGGCCAAGGAAGTATTGGACTCAATTATTGCAGAGTGTACTTTATTGTAAGGCCAGAGATATCTATATATCCCTATCAGTACAACAAAGTTCTGACTATTATTTGGTTAAGGAATGCATTTTGAAG
>JAECUM010003348.1:0-162616 GCA_016617855.1 Megalonaias nervosa | reverse complement strand
ATATATATATATATATATATAATGGCAGAAATTCTGAGATATATCAGATTGACATCAACCGAGCAAGAAGCTTACCATGTTCTTCCAAAGTACAACGTATATGCTGGAAATGCACTTGGTTCAGTTATTAACATAAAATCTCAAAAACCTATTGGAAAACCAACACCATCTGGAATGATAATTTCAGTAAAATGTGATGACACAGATACGACCGAAATGTTCAGAAAAGATTCTATCTATACTTTGTTCTGCGATGAAATTCCTGCTGGACAGCGAGTCTATCGAGTAAATGGATCAGTTACTGATGACAATATTGAAAATCAAAAATTACAAAATGAGTTTCAATCACATCCTGTAATTTATCTGTATGAGACCTCCGACAAAGGACTTATTCGGAATATAAAAACAAAAAAAAGTTATTGGAAAGTTAAATGATACTGGCTATTTACGTATAGTAGTTCGTGGAACTAGAACAGATTATGCTAATTATCTATCACATAGGTTTGTATATGATGTTTTTAACTGCACTATTTTAAATAATTTAGTTATTGATCATATTAACAAAATTAAAACAGACAATCGCATTGGAAATTTAGATTTGGTAACACAAAAGGAAAACACCAAAAGAGGAGGCGGTTATGATGGTTCCATTAAAAAAAATCCTAAAAAATCAATTTTCTCTGTAAATCTGGAGACTGAAGAGGAAATGAAATTTAAGTCAATGAAAGCTGCCGCAAAATATCATCAAATTTGTAACAAATCAACAAAAGATGTAGCTGATGGTGAAAGAAGATCAGCAATGTCAATGTTGACATTTAACAGATTTAGTTTCAGATATGACGATCAATGATGTTTCTTAATTCCGTTTTAGTAAGAGAGTTATGTGCAAACATCAAAATATCATCGCGATCAAATTATAGTGTCAAAAACGCACTATCATTAAGTTTATTTTTTTTTCTGCTGCTGTTAGTAATATCCTATCATTTTCGCCAGACATTAAAATAACATTAACAGAATAAGCACTATAACCCGACATACATTTTCGAACTGCTTCATCTAATTCTCTGTAATTTAATATATTAACTTTCTGATGATATTTTACTTCTGGAGATTTCGTTTCTGTTATCATTAATATTAATTGGATACAAATATATTATAATATGAACTTGCCGATATATACGCGGGAGATTTTATCTCTACCGATGCAATCACTAAAGACAAAGTCGCCAATCATACAATACACACATTTTCTAGCTATAGCGAAGATGGTATTTTGTACAACAACGAAGATGATGATGAAGTAGTTGCTGTCGCTGACAGAAAAAATTACAGCAGACCGACAACTGGACGATATAATGTTAAGTATCATATCGCTAAAGAAAATAATTAAATTTAATTTTACTGTTGCCGAACAACAAATATTTTGGCAGCTTATCAAGCCTTTTCATGGTGTAAAAATAATTGGCTATCAAAGAAATATAAAATATGATTTTATTTATGTTAAAATATTTAATTTAATGCCAGTTGATAATACAAGAAAATTACATTTAATTTCGTTATGTAAAACTATCAAATGTAAATCTGTACTTGTAAAGTACGAACATATTTATAATAAAATTATTAGATCACTTCGTGATTGAGATCGACTTAGTTGGCACCCAGCTATTAAATTTATCACTATATCCTCTCCATTTAACTAAACTTTTATCGTCGCGTTTTCGGATAACTTTTGCAATAACAAATACGTCTTGGGAAGTTTTCTGAGGTTCTTGTTCATAAACACTACCAGTTATAGACTCACCCAATAAATCTTTTAACGCATATGTCACTGGTATTGTTAAAAGTACTTTATCAACAACAAATACTTCCTCGCTCCAGTTTGGAGTAAATCCTTTCTCAAATGTTTTTTTTTTTTTTTCGTCAGAGAAATTCTAACTTTATCACCAACTTTAAATTTATGTCTTCGATACATGTTTTCGTTTGCTAATACCGGATTTTTAATTGCGTCATTTGACGACATTTTGATGGTTCGATGTTTCGTGTTATTGTATTCATCAACAATATTCTGTAAATTGTCAATATATTTATTTGTATTTTTAGCTGCCAAATACTTATGAATTTTTTCGTTTAGCGTGCGATTAAATCGCTCGACGACAACGCTTTTACCTTCATTTCGTGCAACATATTTTTTTTATATTGTTTTGGAGCAAAAATTGTTCGAACATTTTATTAAAAAATTCTGCTCCGTGATCAGTCCAGATTGTGTTTGGTTTCTTTCTGTGTTTGTTATTATTTTTTAGCGCATCAGTTATAGACGTTCCTGTCTTATCTGAAACTGGCACATTAAAAACGTATTTGCTGAAAACATCTATGTCATTGCAAAGATATCTTCTGTTACCATTATATTCAGCTAGATTTGACACATCTACTTAATCTATCGCCCAGATATCGTCAACGGCATTTGCGACACCTTTACGTCGCGGAAACTTTTTTTTTAGGTTTGTGTAGTTCTAAGGCAAGATCATCATACAATTCTTTTTTGCCTAGACCAAGTTTATATTTTTCTCCAATAAAACCCTGCACCAGCCTTCGGTCAACACGTTCTCGCATATTCGCAGGTTTCATATCACGAAGTTCGTCCAACATTACTTTATCACAGCAGTGCTTATCTTGTTCGTGATCACGATAACAAATGTCGTCGGGCATTGCTATTGAATCAACTTGATTGTAAGGCTCTTGTCCTGGCAGCGGATTATCGTCTTCATCTAGTTGTTTATCCAGCGGATTATAAGGTCCAGTATATTTATGGCCTGGCAATGTCCAACCGCCTTTTGGTTTCGGCAATTTGCCAATTACTTTATGTATGTCTATGCCTGTTCCTATTATTTCTGTTATTACATTGCTGACAGTATGTGACAATTTTATTTTGCTCAAGACATAAATCTCTGTCAGAATCGCACTTGCATTTCATTATATATTTTCAGATTTACGATAATAACTTTCAGTCGTCTACTAAAAAAAAGTCCCTGACAATGTCAGAGCATCCAGCTCCGGACAATTTCCTCAAAAACATACTTTTTCTTTTTCCGCAGATTGCGCAAATACTTTTCAGCATCATCCTGTTGTTCTTTGTTTTTTTTTCTTTCTGTTGTTTCATTGATATTTTCTGTTTTAGTTTTACATTTGAGACAATATGTTGACATTATATACATAAGTTTAGATAAAATTACTAGTAAACTTTAGATAAAGTTCAATGCAATCTCATCATTGGCTTGAGAAGGATGTTTGTCAAATTGCAAAATAAATTTTAAAAAATCTGGATTTTTCTTCATCTGTTTTATGAACATCACGCAATAATATCCACAAGCTGATGTTCCAACAGGTTGAAGTTGATTGGACGAATAGTTTATTATTTTATATCTGTACATATATTTTTTTTATTGCGTCACTTGGTGGAAGTCCAAATGAGTCAAAATAATTGTTATTACAAACAGCTACCCAATGTGTACCAGATCTGTCGTTGATATCTTGTATATTTATCACACAGGAACCACCAGAACCAACATCTGAGATGTTAGCAAGTTTATGTTTGGAATAAACTGCGTGGGAATTTTTTACTGGTTTTAGCTTATCAAGTATATCAAAGTTACTTAGCCGGGCCGTGTTCCCGGCAATCTTAGTCCTCGTCCTATTCCCAGTAGATTTGGCAGTAGACGTACCGCTATTCCTGCCAGGAACGGTCCTATAAATCAACCTGTGGTTGGTCTTCGACGTCGCGGTGTCTTTTTTTTTTTCGTTGTCTTTCATTTTGCTGTTTTTCGTCGTGGCATTATATTTATCAGTCCACATAAAATTAAACTAAAACGTTAAACTTGCAAAATTGGCAAAATTACAAGTAATTTTGTTACTAGTAATTTTTAACTACAAGTTTCTTTATTCCACTGCCAGCAATTCCACTGCCAACAATGCTATGACCGCGGACGATTCCATCGCCTGAGACTGCCTTCTTCGTTGCGCCAGATACTGCTCCAGACGCTGCTGCTAATCCTAATGTACCTTACACCGGCAAAATTTTTGGTAATAAAGTTTTAGCAATTACCGATAGTGCCGGACCAAAGAATCCACCTTGTTTTGCCATCGCAGTTATTTGTGTGGCACTTAAATTTAAAACAAAATGTTTGCCGCGGTTATATTTATTTACTTGTTGTTTGGTTAACATTCATTTTGTTAAAGTACCCCAAACACCTAACGTGTTAGGTTTTATTTTTAATGATACCTACCTCGGCTTTGCAACAGCAGCTGATAATGTTTTAACTTGACCATCAGTCAAATGTATTTCTTTTACAATATAATTTGTCATCCTTAATTATATTAAAGTTACAGATTAAACTTGTAAAATTTCAAAATTTCCTGTTAGAAAATTATTTATAATTTCCCAGTTTTGTTAATAGTAATTTTTAAACTTGGACCGACATTTTACCTTCGATAAAGTCGATTGTAACAGATCTATCGCTGATCACTAACGCGTACACATACAACTGTGTCACTGGAACTGCTCCTAATGTCCAAGTAATTTCAATATCAGCAGTTGAAATTACATCTCTTTCATTTTGTTTACTAACATCAAAATAAAATATCAGATACAGTGTACGAAATTCCTCTACTGATATCTGAGATCCGTCTCCAACGTCCTGATATTTTTGCACTGCGTCGAGCAAGTACATACATGTAAGGTCGAGTAATATTTTTATTAACGTCATCTGCAAAATTACATTCTATCGCTCGTTCTGGATATTGCTTTGAATTTATTCTAGCATGTATTCGTCTAACATCAGAGTTATCAAATATTGCATTATTTTGTTGTTGGTTACCACGTCGCGCTTGTTGCTGAAATACAACAAATAATTGCCGTGGCTTTTGTTCAGTCGACGTTGTTGTAACTCGTCATGTATAGTCGGTGGTATTTGGAACTGCTGTTTGATATATTTTATGTTGCTGAAAATAAATCTTCTTTGTATGTTTTTTTTTTTTTAAGAACTTCATCTAGTTCGAGTGATTTTGTTACTGTCTGTGCTATTCGGGGCATCCACAGTGCAAGTTTATTTATGATAAACTGTACATCAGCCCCGCCATCTCGAAATTTGCAGTCTTTTTGTTCTGCTCGATCTAAACTAAGTGTATGTTTAACTCTACGAAGTACTTTGTTGTAATCGCGACAAGAGCCAAATATTGTACTTAACGGCAGCATCATTGTAATTTGATTTGACGTGATAATGCTGCAAGTTCTTTTCTCCTAGCAAAACCTTCCTTGTAACGTATATTTCTTACGCTAATTGTCCCGTTAACTAAATCAAACATTGCAACACCGTCTGCATCTGCTCCTGGTGGTGTTATACCAATATTATTATAAGCAGCAATAAGTGAGACTCTTGTAGCATTTTCATCAGCGGCTGCAGTTGGTGCGGCTATACCTAGCTCGGCTGCATTAACAATAAGAAAAGTTCTTACAATTGGAAAATCTGCAGCGGCATTAGCTCCGTGTACTAAAGAAAATTTCGAGGAAAGTTGGTCGATTCCGCTAATCCACATCCAGTATCCTTAAACCAAATAATATTAGTTGCAGTTGATCTGGAGTAATCGTCGGAAAACAAAATGATATTTAAGACTGTACTTGCAACTTGTAGGTGGCTCGAAATATCGTCAACAGGTTGATTGGCCAGCTGATATCTAGCACTTTTAGATAAACACCAACCGTCATTTATAAGAGCTACTTCTGCGTTAGTTGCAATTGCGACAGGTGGATTAGCAACTGTAATAATCTGGGCGCGAACTTCCAACATTGGTTTGTGTGGAAGTAGAAATACATCTTCGTCTCGAGTATTAAATGTTCTTACACCAGCTTTATTTGGCTCATTAGAATTTTCGTAGAGATATTCAATATATCCAAATTCTGTTACAGCGTCATCGATGTCATAAGTTTCTGTTAAATCGAGATAATTTTTAACAGACATTTTTTATTTATTAGATTATATAAAATTTTATTATTGCAGCGCTGTTACTATAGATATTAATTTTTGTATAATCTGCTCGCCCTTTGGCGACAAAAGTTTTTTTTTGCTGTTGTTATCATAGCACGTTGAGTTTCTTTTGTTGGAGCGATTTCTGATATAACTTGTTTGATTGTCGGTTTCTCGTCTTCAATTTTATCAGCAACCTTTTGTCCAACAGTGGTTCCAGCTGCAGTTGCAAAAGCTTTTGACGCGTCAAGTGCAATTGGTGCAACTTTATGCGCTATTCCCGTTACATTTTCAATAATTTTAGTAAATATGTTTCCCAAAAATCCGCCCACTAGTTTTCGTGGGTAAATTTTTGTTGTCTCATTATATCTGACGTTGTATAATTTTATTGCGCTCGTAGGTGCAAATAATAAGTAACAACTTCATTATTCAAATCCATCTTGCCTGCGAGTAAATCAATCAGCGACGCTATGCTTGTTGCTGACGAAAAATCTAATATCAAATTATTTTTTAATGTTATTCTGGCGTGTAATGTGTTATAATTTGGTGTTAGCTCAAAATTGTCTGCAACTCCTCCATTTTTCGTTATTAATTCGCGTATCGTCTTATTTAAATCAGTTACGTTTTAGGCTCCTTGCGGAATTTTAAATGTTACCCAAGCGCCAGGATTAAACATAAATTCATCGTTTACTCCAGGTTTTACGTTAGTCATGGCATGCCAACATGTACATGAAATTAGTCCAATTTCATACTCTTTTTCAGTATCAAGTTGTATTGGCGGAATATAATTTACTGAAAAATTTGCGCTATCTTTAGCGTTAGCTATCGCGGCCGTACTAGAGCCTACTAATAATGTTGTTGACATTGCTATTTATTATTTTTTTACAAAATTAACATTTATAAAATTAAAGTTTTGGTTAACATTTACAAAATTAATATTTACAAAATTCACATTTATAAAATTACGTCGCGGTGTAAAGTTTCGTATTCGTCAGATGTTAATAAATTTTCCGATCTTAAATGATCAAGTATATCAATAATTTCGTTGTCAATTTCAGCACCAACATTCCCAGCTTCTTTTGACGATATCAGCAGCATTAATCTGCCAATCATTTCGGTAGTTGATGTATATTTTTTTTATACCGGTTCCAGTTATTTCTTTTGCAGCTTTCTTAATACGATTTTTATCATATTGATTAAATACAATTTTAAAATCAGCCTTTTTCTCCCTAGGTCTTCCAGGTCTAAATTTTTCTACAACAGCTTTAAAGACACCAGCAATAACACCGTCTTTAGATTGTTTATAAAGTTTACTAAAATCTTCTTCTTCAGCTGTATCAAGTTTATCTAAAGCTTGATTACCATCTTTAGTTATCTTATCTAATAATAATTTTAAAACATCATATTCATTTTGTGACCATATATCAACATTATCAACATCTTTAATTTTTTTTTCTTTTATAAAAGTCTCATAATCTGAGTCACCTATTTTCTAATTTACATTTTCACTTTGCTTCCTTCTTTCAGTTTCCGCTGGTGTTAAAGTTTTTATCCTACCTGGAGATATAACTAGTGGTTGTTCAATCTCTTCTAAAAATGTTATGCTCTCTGGTCTATCAGTTCTAATATACTTTTTAAGTGTTTTAACATCTTTTATTCGATTCTCATCATTTACTTCAAATTTCCTATGAAAATTCCAACCTTTACCAAACCATGTGTATCTATTTTCAGTATCATTTTCTGTTATAAAAGTAGCATATTCGGATTTTGTTACTTTATCATATGCTTTTTCTCGACAAAATCGTCTTGTTTCGTCTTGTTTCGTCAACATTTTAAACCCTTACTGTTAACTCTCCAATTATTTCTTGTTCTTTTTCAATATCCTGTAATTTTTCTGATAATTTTCCTAAAACAGTCCTAATTTCATGTGTGGTTAATTCTGATAATCTTCTTTCAAGTAAAAGTGGATTATTAATCAATCGATTTAGGTCAGCTCGCCTAGCAGCGCTATCAGCAATATTTGCTACAAGAGCCTCAGCCAATCTTTTTCTTTCTTCATCAGATCTGGCGATAATTTTTGCAGCAGCTGCTTCTTGTTGTTCTTTAACCAGTCCGATTAAACCTTTTTCCTCTAGTCGCTTAAGTTCTTCTTCTGATAACGGTTTAGTTTCAGGTTGTTTTCCAAGTAGAACCTCAGTAACTGGTTAGAGAACTGTTGCTGCTGCTTCTGCGCCAGCTATCTGTCCACGTCGTGCTTGTTGAATCATCTACCTAAGTTCAACTTTAAATTGAACAAGTTTTTTAGATTTTCTATATGTTTTCTGTAATTTGCTTGTCTTTCCATTTTATTTTATAAACTTACTGCAGATAATTTTCAATGCGACAACGAAACAGTTTAGTTGGATCATGTGTAAGTTTATCAAATAAGAACAAGTTATATTTATCTTTTGTAGCTTTATGATATAATTCAATAAATTTATCTTTTGTGACATCGCCACATTGATCGTTCGCGATATTTCTAACATCGACATTGTCCAGTCCTAGAAATAATATAAAACAACCAGTATTTCGCCGAATAAATCAGTCAACATTATAAAAACCTTGGGCTAAATAAAAAGAATTACATTTCTTATTACGTGACAGTGAAAAATATGATCTTATTTTATTCATATCTTCATTATTTAGCGGAATATCGTCAAAAACTACTATCTTATGTTCGGACGAATCAAGTTGATTACTGGAACAAGTTCTTCTGGTTGTTTAATAATAAAATAATCTTCACCAGCATCAAGATCATCATGAAGTTTGTTATTATATTCGCTTAGTAGTTCGTACTTATCTTGTTGTGGATTAATTGTGTAAATATAAACACGATCGCAATTAAAATTACCTTCCGGCAGTAAATTCATAAGCAAATTTGTTTTTCCCGACCCAGTTCGTTCAACAATAAGATAATGAGGAAGTTCATTGTTATGTTTATGTTTCACCAACCGCTCTGTATCAAAATTTAATATCGGTGACGACGTTGTCGTTAACTTTGCCATTGTTGTCATATAAAAATTGTCAGAAAATAAATAAATAATGAGCTATTATACAAAATTTGGAACATTAGGAGATTCATCAGCTTAAGTACAACAATAACAAGCGGTAAGGTTGATTTATCGGGCTATCTAAAAACATCTGGTGACACAATGACAGGAAACCTGTTTATGTCAAATCAGCGAGTACTAGCTTTAGAAATTTTATATCCACCAGTAAATGTTAATAACACACAAGCTGTTAGTTATGCACACTAAAGTCCGTCGATAATAATAAACTAGATAAATCTGGCGGAACTTTAAGCGGCAACTTAGATATGTCAGGAAAAATATAATAAATTTAGAGACTGGATATCCTCCAGCAAACTTAAATCAAACTCAAGCGGTAAGTTATTTACAGTTGAGGTATGTGGATAATAACAAACTTGATAAAACCGGTGGGACAATTACGGGTTATTTTAACATGTCAGGTCAACGAGTGTTAGGTTTAGAAACTGTATATCTGCCAGCAAATGTTGATAACACACAAGCTGTAAGTTACGCACAACCAAAATCTGTTGACGGTAATAAACTTAACAAAGCCGGCGACACAATGACAGGTAACTTGTCTATGTTAAATTCAAAAATAACTGGACTACCGACAACCTCGCCACCAGCTAATGATACTAATGCTATTAGTTATGCTCAGTTAAAA
Organism: Megalonaias nervosa; assembly: GCA_016617855.1. Taxonomy (NCBI): domain Eukaryota; kingdom Metazoa; phylum Mollusca; class Bivalvia; order Unionida; family Unionidae; genus Megalonaias; species Megalonaias nervosa. The sequence goes on along the minus strand of JAECUM010003348.1, from coordinate 152,867 downwards.
GAAGAACTTACCCCATATTTTAAGAAATCTGGTGGACCAGTGACAGGCAACATAAACATGAGAGACAAAAAAATAACTACGACATATGTTCCAGTTAACTATAATGACCTGACAAATAAAGTGTATGTTGATAGTCTGTCTAGTGGTATAAAACGAACCAAAAACAATGTTGGGTATATTCCAACACTTTTTAAAGCAACTGACAACCGAGTTCGGTTTGAGGTAAGCGCATCACCATATTATCCAGAAAATTATCCTTATTACGCTTTTTCTGAGAGACATGAGTGGACGACCAACAGAGAAGTTGAAAATTTTTGGATCAAAATTAAATGCCTTACTGCAGTTGCTATTTGGCAATTTCATTTGAGAGGCCGATTAAACTCTAGTGTTGGTCGAATTTATAATTGGCAATTGGAAGGATCAAACAATGTTATCGATTGGACAACATTATATAGTGCAGTAAATACGTATATTACAACAGCACAATATTTTACAGTCCCGACAGAAAATATTGTTAACAAGTACTTATATTTCCGAGTTTATATTATTGCTGCTGAACATCCATTCCCAGGACTAACAGCATTTCAAATATACACACTTGATGATCAGATGTGATCATTGTGAACAACTTTAATCTAGTGCTATACAAATAATGGCAAAACAATGGTTTATAGACGTTGCGAGAGAATTTTATGATAATATTTTTAACCCCACCAAAAAGGTTGGAGATGATTCATTAGCGGCACGCGCAATAAATACCAGAAAAAATTCCAGTTCCAATGATAAACTCTCGATTGTCAGAAGAAGAAACAAATTTTGTTCGTGTTATGTTTATGCGGGGGACACAACTGCAAGAAGCAATAGAAAATTTTGAAGCGGTATACAGATACTGTTATCCTGATGACTGTCTAGAACATAACAAGTTGAAATTATATTAAACAAAATATTGCTCGAGCTTGATTTTGGAAATTTAGATTTGATAATAAAATCAGACTTAATAAAAAAACGAGCTTACGGTGAAAACGATGATGTAAAAAAAATCTGTAGAAGGTAGCCATGATAGTTTCGACAGACTAGCAGAATCTAGAATAATGTCTATTAAAAGAAACAAGAAATTATATAATAGTTTTTTTTTTCTTTTTTAAATGAAACATTTTTAAGTGTCTCGGTATGTACTACCACGACAAAGAAACCCTACTTAAAATAGTTACTATAACACCAGACACCGAGTTAATTGTTAAAGTGTACGCAAACGCAATTATGCCAATGATACGTAATAAAGACCCAGAATTTGATCCGATTATTGTTGACAGGTCTCTAAAAATAATCAAAGATTTTGACAGTGAAATTAGTGATCTTAATGATATTGAGCAAAGAAAATTTTTTGACGAAGGCCGACAAACAAAGTTGGAAGTAAAAATTGATTCTTATTACGACATAAGTGAAGAAGATGATATTCCATTTCCATAAATTCAGCGCTCTAGACAATTGTCATTACGAAATTATTACAATGAAATTGAAAAAAGATTCACAGAACCATACGTATTGTTATCGGATCTAATAGTCTCTCTTTTAAGAATTACTCCCGTTTCACCTTCAGATGTGGGATTATTAAGAAAAGAAGCGCTCCAAAAATTAATGCTAGCAAATTTCGTGGTCGCATATGCAATTATCAGACAACATCTTGTTCTAAAAAAATTCACATGGTATTAGGGTATACTGATGAAACAGAAAGCGATTACAGTAATTTGGTGAATAAAACAGATTTGTATGCGGTTGAAGTAGGAAATACTTTTAACTCATACACTTGGTTAAAGAAAAATGAGGTACTAACAGATGAACGATATAAGGATACTTCGTCAGATGTTTATGACAAATACAGAATTTTTATGGATGATCCTAACAATAATAAATTTCGTGATTTTCTTGATTCAATTGCTGGTACAAGAACTTTTGTTTTTGTATAAAATATTGCATAAGGAAAAAACATATCATCGATTTCAATCATATTTCAGAAGAAATTCCAAAACAAGATGTTGACACAATAGTGTAGTATTGCAAATTTTATCATAAAAACCTCTGGTGTGTAAAAGAATGTTATAAATACTACCGTAGAATACTTCGAGTAATATCATATTTGTCATTGTTAATGACTAGCTCTGGTATAATCTCAAGTGGAGCATTATTAAATCCGTTTTTGATAATAATATCTGGTGTCGGTGTCTCTCTTTCAACAGCATGTAAAAAGATTGAACCCAAACTTGAAACAAAAACAAATTCTTGTAAAATAGCAAGTATCACTTACAAAAAATTACTTGATCAGATACGATCTTACTTGCGAGGTGTAAAATATGACATGGACGATTTAGTACGCGAGTTTCGTATTATTGACAGCATGTTAACGGATATCCTACCAATGAGAGTCAGGTATGAAAAATATTATCATAAAATATGGTTACAACAATAGATGTTTACAAAAAATCCAGAGGTCCAGGATCATCTTTTCAATTTTTGGTGTGGTCTCTGATCTAGAACCCGCATTTGGTTTAGGATCAGCCTATTACTATACTGGAAAAAAAAAATTATCACCAAAAAAAGTTAATCCAGTAGGTCCTAATATTTGTTTTGAAGTTCTGGTCCAGAATCCGCTTTGGTTTTAGGATCGAAAAATTATGCATAATATCCACTCCAATAAAATATTTTTAGTCTTATTTTGAGCTGAAATTGACTCCTTAAAAGGATTATAAAATAGAAAGTTTTATAGAAAAATTCTAGGTTTGGTTTAGGATCCGCCTATTAGTATACTACCGAAGCTACGAGATCGTAGCCAATTCCGACCTCTGAGGTCTCACTGGAAATTTTTTAAGTTAGAAGCCATATACCTAATTATCATAAGCCTAGCATTTATAAATTCGCACAGAAGCTAAATCTGTAATGTGGTTTAGATTTACTTTGAGTTAGGCTGGAACATGGGTTGGCTTGTTTGGTGACTGCCTGACACAGTTAGACTAGCACTGAAGATCAAATGCATAACTTGGGCTGCAAATGAATAGCCTACATAGCTTACGTATTTACGTATGTCTGCTACAGAGGTAAATAACTAAAACTTGAGATGGTTGAGGGGTGATGAAAAAAGTATGCTAATTTGTTATAGTACTAGTGAACTTTATTCATGCATAAGGCACATACTGATTCTGTTAGCTACCTTGTCACAGGAAAATATTCAAAATAGCTCTTTGCTGTCAAAAATGAATGTAAAAAAGAGGGGTTGGTGGCAGTGTTGGTTCAGTATAAAAGCCACCAGTTGTATAAGGAATTAACCTGATTGCTGCAGTCAAAATCTCACATGTATGCTTTCTACAAAAATCATTAGTTTGTTTTTATTTGTATCTTCAGTGTAAAATTGTTCTCCTTTTTCTGCAATAGGTCATTGTCGGATGAAAATTCACCAGATAAACTGTCCAGTGAGACCTGGGGTCGTTGACATGAAACAGACAACTTAATTATTGAAGCCGACTCCTGTGTCCCTAACTACAGTACGGGAAGTAGTCAATCGGGCTTCTTGGAATAAGATTCATTATTGAAAAAGCATATAATATTAGTTCTTCTTACTGGAAAAAAAGAAAGATTTTATTATGACGTCTATATGCAGGGGTAAGTCCGAACGTGTTGTGGCTTATTCCGACCTCTGATATGTGTAATTCCGACCACCATATATTGACCGTACATATACAAATTTCATCTGTAAAATACAGAGATTTTATTTATCCTGACAGATTTAAAAGCTTTTAATTGTTTATATTCTTTGCTGATAGAGAGATAGCAGATAGAAAGCGATATTGCTACATAGATAATTGTGGATGTTGTTATAGAAATAATTGTGGAGAGAACTAACATTTTATTTTTATTTAGATTTATACCTTTAATTTTTTTATTTATTTGTGTTTAATTAAGTATTTATTTCTTGTTATTTTCTTCTTCAAAGTTCAATACAAACTAATCATAATTCTACATTTTCTTTAAGCTTGTGTTCTTGGTTGGAATTGCCCTCTTATGTAAAAAGAAATTGGGGTAAATCCGAGCACTATACAGAACATTGCATACTATTGCTATTTGTCATAAAACATGTGCAATTTTTACTTTTTTTGAGGGACAAAGCATTATTTTAAAGCTATGATAACATAATTATTATGTTATTGAAAGCTATACAAATCTTGGACGATTGATGGTTGAGTGGGGGGGGGGGCTGAATTTAAAAAAAAAAAGGTATGAATGTTGCTTCTAAACTTGTGCGGAAGAGGGGATTGATGCCTGACTAGGGGGCCTGAATTAAAAAAAAAAATGTATGAATGTTGCTTCTGAACTCGCATGGAAGAGGGAATACTGAGGCTGTCATGCGATGCCCTCCTGGAAACATCTTTACTAATTTGCATACGCATGTGCACAAATAAAAACAAAGAACACAGCAAGTAATTTGCATATCTTTGATGTAAACAGCGGGAGGTACATCCACGGTTGGAATTACCCTACTGGTCGGAATATGACCATATTACCCTAGTTAGCTGTTAGTTCTCCCACAGGAGTCAGACGTTTTATCCATAAAGGACGATGGATTATCTGAAAACTGGAAATCACCTTATTGGTTCTATAAATTAATAAGTTTATTTATAGTACCGATATGGTGATATCGCGTTGTCTGAGATTTCTTCGTACTATATTGATAAAACGTCAGACTCCTTTCGTTTTCCTAGTGATTTTGAGCATATGGGGCCGTAGTCTTACAATGTCAGTTGGTCTTTCTGCGTAAGTAAAGCTTCCATCACCAATAAAGGCACAAAACACGTATCGAATTCGACCGATTGCTGAAAATAAATACTTCAGTTCTTACCACTGAAAAGCAGCTGTCGTCACCAGAAAATTCTGTTCAAAATAATATTAATGCTGGACACATGGGATACAACCTATGTTTTCATGACTGCCTTATGTAGCCTATTCTGTGCATGTCTTAAGATGTAATGAAAATGGTCTAAGGAAAATAGATCCATTACTTTGGACTATTTCCATTGGCATGTCAACCAAGGAACTTGGCCAGGTATATAGTTGGGTTTCGAAAATTCAGCACAACAGTACCACGAAATGGCAAGAGATATTAAGAAAACTATCTCGTTTTTAAAACAAATTAGAAGTTCAACATTTTATCAGTTTAATAGGTTATTCAGGGGTCAGACCATACTTATATTTTAGGGAGAATTGACTTCTCCTTTTGGACACAACAGGGTGTTACGAGTCTATGCTCTTAAAATAAGTAACATAAAAGAATGAAGACAACAAGCTTTGTAAAATTTAACAAATAATTTATTTCCCTAGAATACGAAGTGACAAATGAGAAAAATAGAACTTACAGTATTTCAAATTAAATCCAAAACTGATCCAAAAATTAAAAACACATGTCTTAGTAATAAAAAGTTCTGAATGACATTGAGTTCAAGCCCCGATGAGATCCAATATTGAAGGCAATGACGTGTCTGGTATGGTCAGTGAAGTGCTAATGTGTCAACAGTCTCTTGTTGAATCAAAGAAATATTATTCCAGGTTTAAATTCAGTATAAATTCCAGTGAACGTCTTTATCTAAGAATTTTGTCAGAGAACTTTTGTATTCTAGAGAAAATAATCACTTGAATTCAATAATTTGAAGAAAATAAAATTCAGCCCAAACTGGACACAACATAATGCAACTTAAAAGTGCTAGATGTCAAATCACGACTGGTAGAATTCTGATAATCACAAGATAATATAGTTCTCTGTTTGACCTCAGGTCACAAATTAGCATTTTCTAAAAACAACCATTATTTAATGGAAAATAACTTTTTAGCATGATTTAATGAGCCTTGTTTACTTGCAACACACTTGCTTATAAAATTCACTTTGGATTCTCCAAAACCCGGACCCAAATCAACATGTTTACCTGAATAATAATTTGGTTCATTAGCTCATACACATACAGAATAATGGTGCTATTATTAGTTGTTTATATCAATGAAATTAAAAAAAAAAATAAAAAAGTCAATCAGGTCAAACAGAACTAAAGTCAGTTTTGGACAAGGTCGAGTCCAGCAAACATATTACAGTACAATAACAGGTAATGAAATGAAAAAAATTAAAACAGACAAACAATTCAATATACATAACACTTCCCCTCATAAAGAAAAATAAAGATTTATGCAATAAAGCTTTCTTTTTACAAGTAGTTAAATGCACATGTAAAAAAAAACCATAAGATAAGGTCTTATGAATGACACAAAGTATACATGAAACAGTACATTTCTATGCACGTGAAAGTGCATCTACTATTAAACTGTCTTTTCCCTTGATGTGCCTGATTTCAATATTATGTTCCTGTAACAACGAATGCCACCTTAATAATCTCTGATTTTTTTTCATCTTGCCGATGAAAATAAGGGTGTTGTGATCTATAAACAAAATAATTGGAGAAGGAGCTGAACTAATGTAAACTTCAAAGTGTTGTAATGCTAGTATCAAAGCCAAACATTTCTTCTCAATTGTGGAGTAATTTCTCTGGTGCGTATTTATTTTCTTAGAAAAATAGCACACTGGATGATCCAAGCCATTTTTATCTTCATTACCAATACTGCTCCAACCTCAACATCAACAGACAGTTTAAATGATTGGCTGAAATTTGGAGCTGTAAGAACTGGTGCACTTTAAGCATGGCCCTTAACTTGTTAAAAGCCGCCTGACATTTTCAGACCAAAGAAACTTGGTTTTGTTGCTCAATAATTTTGTCATGGGTTCAGCAGTTGTGGAAAAATTGGAACAAAATTTCCGATAGTATCCAGCTATACACAAAAATCACTTCAGTTGCTTTTTACTGATAGGCACAGGGTATACAGAGATAGCTATGACCTTAGCATCTATAGGTTTAACTTGTCCATATCCCACGATATGTCCTAGAAATGTTACATAAGAACAGCAAAACTCATGTTTGGATAAATTAATTGGCAAAATTGTGTCAGTGAGTCTGTCAAAGAATTTCAGAATTGTCGCTAAATGATCTTTCCAGGTGTCATTATAGATGATGACATTTATGTAGCATCACAATTATCTTGACCAGATGTAATCATGTTCATTAAACATTGAAAAGTACTTGGCGAACCTTGCATCCCAAACGGCATCGCTTTATTTGGAGAAAGTCCATCTGGAGTCATGAATGCCGAAATTTCCTTTGCCCTTCTCATCAGTGGAATTTGCCAAAATCCTTTAAGAAAGTCAAATTTGGTGACATACTTTGCATTTAAAATTTTATTAATGCAATCATGGAGTCCTGATAATGGAAATGAATCTGTTTTAGTCACACTGTTCACCTTTCTATAATCAGTGCACATGCGGAAAGTATTATCTGGTTTTGGAACAAGTATACATGGTGAACTCCAGTCACATTTACTCGGCTCTATGAAATCATTCTCCTGCAAATGTGAATTTCTTTTTTCAAGCATTCCTGATTGAGAGGGTTTATCCTGTATGGTTGTTGTTTCACAGGTGTGGAATTTATAATTTCAGCATCATGGTAGATATTGTTCTTGTAGGAGCATATGGAAATCAGTGCTCATATTCAAGTAAGAACTGTTTAAGTTCATTCCTTTCTTGTTGTTGCAAATGTGAAAGTTTCTGGTCCAGATTATTCATAGTTTCTGAATTCCAAAGATTTGTCACTCCAAAATCAATAGAGTCTGATTGCATTCCTTCGCATAAATCCTCACTGAGTGGTACAGGTACAACTGAATTAATTGCATGATTAACCTGGCTATCTCCCTCAACATACTCCTTTAACATATTTATGTGGCAAAGTTGATTTTGTTTTTGCTTCCCAGGAGTATTTATGACATAATTTAAATCATTTACTTTCTTTTCAACTGTGTTGGGACCATAATACTTGGACTGAAGAGGATTTTGTGGTACGGGCAAGAGAGCCAGAACTCTATCACCAGGCTGAAAACTCCTTTCCTTTGTATTTTTATCATACCTTAATTTCATTTTTGACTGAGTAGAGTGCAGATTAGTTCTTGAAATCTCACAAGCCTTTGACAACTTATACTTAAAATTGGAAACATAATCAAGAAGATTGATTTCGGTATCTTGATTAGAGGGAAGTTTCTCTTTTAACAACTTCATCAGTCCATGCACAGTATGTCCAAAAACTAGTTCAAAGGGACTGAATCCTAATGATACTTGGACTGACTCCCTAACAGCAAACAACAGTAAATGAATGCCTTCATCCCAATCTTTACCTGTATCAAAACAATACGGCTGAATCATATTTTGCACAGTCTGATGAAGTGATTCAAGATCTTGTGATCAGTCTTATTAATCCCTAAATGACCAGCCAAAGGAGTTTCATGGGCCAGACTAAGAGTCTCCTGTCTGTACGATTTTGGAACTGCAATTCGATAATTCATTGACCACTCATCACCACCAGGTAGCTTGGGAGGTCTCCATTTTCTCATAAGAATCCCATTTTTAAGGAAATAATAAACAGGTACTTCTGTGGCTTCAGTTTCACTAATGGCCCTTTGAAACAAACAGGAGATCTAAGGATCTTTTTGCTGTTCAAAGACAAGCGATTGTCATTTGTCACCCTGATCAGAATAAAAGTAGACCCAACAAATGTATTGCTTTCAATACATAACCATGACCTTGACCTTTTAGAAATAGGAGCATTTGGATTTGGATTAGGTCTGTCTTGATTCTGATGCTTATTTTTCAATTTTTGTAGCAATCAGAAATAATGTGTCCTGTCGTCTTGCAATAGGTACACATAGAAAGAGATAAGGATTTCTGATCAATCTGACCAGAAACTTGATTTAGCAAAGTTGTGCCAGACTGAAATTTAAAAGAGCTCGTATTAGGCTGAAATATTTTTTTACCAGAAAACTGCTGAGTGGAAGACATGCTTAGAAAAGAAACTTTATGAGTCAAAGAATACTTGTCAGCAGTATGAGCAGAATTTTCCAAGGTTTTGAACTTATGCTCATGAAGATAAGTCTTAATGTCACTATGAACGCAGTTCTTGAAGTCTTCAAGTAATACAAGTTGTCTTAGATTTTCATATTCTTGATCAACTTTCTTGGCTAAGCACCATCTATCAAATAACTGCTCTTTTTCTCTTGCATATTTGACATGCGTTTGTCCAGCTTCCTTTTCATAGTTCCTGAATTGTTGCCGATAAGCCTCAGGGACTAACTCATAACCCTTTAAGATGCATTCCTTAACCAGATCATAGTCAGCGTTCTGCTGTACTGACAGGGAAACATAGATGTCTTGAGCTTTGCCAAAAAGTGCACTCTGTAAAAATAGAGTCCAGTGTTCCCTTGGCCATTTTGAACTTTCAGCAATTTTTCCAAAATGAGGAAAATATTTGTCTACTTCTTTTTCTCTAAAAAGGGGCACTAACCTAATATTGTTAGTAACATCAACACTTGAATTTGTATGTAAGCGGGAAAGAGCTTTTCACTTGCCAGCTCTAATTCTCTTAATCTAAATTGATATTCCCTTCCTTCTCTCTTTCTGTCTGTTATTCTAGTTGCATTTGCATCTCTTCATTCTGTAAATGTATTTGTTTCTCACTCTCCTCTTTTTCAGTTTGCATTTGGTATTACTTTGGAATGTCTCATTGACATCTCCAACCCATCTAAGTCATGTACTCATCGCAATGCATAGATATAGTGGTAGTTAATAGTATGACATGAACAATTCTTTCATTCCTAATCTTGTTTGAGAGACAAAGTTTAGTGTGGTATGCATGTTTGCAAGTGATATGTATAATGATAGACATGCATTATTTTTGTAAACATGGAAAGAAGTAAATAAGTACTGTAATATATATATATATATATATATATATATATATATATATATATATATATATATATATATTATTGTTAATTTCAATTGATTAATTCATTAGTTCTAAATATTATGAATATTGAATAAATGCCTTTCTTGTGGTACAGTTTGTATGTAAGTGAATAATAATAATAATAATAATAATAATATGCAACAACATCATTAACATAATCATTGTAAAATGTAACAATACAATGTGTAGGTCAAAATCAAATTTCAGGCAATCATGCTGGTATAGTTTGTGTCATCATCGCCTCCATTAATAAAGAAAATGATTCGAATTATGTTTAAATTTCTAATGAATTTATACAGTCAGGTTATAAATTATTAAACACCTTACTGTGCAGGTTCTCAAATTTAAGGGCACATTTTTGCCATTTTGGTCGGAGTTTGTTGTTGTTGTTGTTGTTGTTAAATATTATAATCTGACAGTAATTACCGGTGGCAGACGACTTAGTATTTACTTTCTATATATGTATATTCATGCATCCGTCCCTTCGCTGAAAATGGACTTGTCCAGGAACTGGAAATGGATCTTGAGCATGGCCGTGTTTGATATTGAAAACTTCTGTTAAGTAGGACACGCGCAGATGATGACGGTGTTATGGCCACCATGGTCACAATCAGGTTAGAAATTATAAATCAGTGAATGAAGTGAGTAAGTTCTCTGCATTTCTAATCTTATTTATGCATTTTGTTATTGAAATCGGCAGAGGGGGGTGGGTACCAACAAACGGGCATGTATAATTTTTTTTTTTAAAGTTTAATGGGGCGCCAGACAGCAGTACAGTAATGCCAAATAATGTTTGATTTTAATCACCAGCATGATAACTACGTGCTTTTAAATTAAATTCTATGATCATTTGCTGCACATGGATTTGTACTGCTTGCAATGAAATTTCCAGAATTAACAAACTAAATTGTGACGGTCCAATTTTGAAAATGGAGCCTCTTTGAAACCAAGACTGCCTTTTATTTTCCTGTCTCAGGTATGTTATTATACACAGATTTAGGATTGTAAACCAGTCTCAAGACCAAAAACAAGGGAATTAAAAGCTGTTTTGAGATCTCTACTCCGAATTAGGTATCACGGTGACAATTGTTTTTCCATGCTAATGTTTTGTGAAATAAATATGCTTTCTATCCTAACTCAGCATGAATGTCACACACTTTCATAGAGAACAATGCTAGATTGTCAATTTGACACGGACAGAATCAGGTACTCCATTGCATTTAAGAGAGATAAGTCTGCTGGAACTAGATGGGTAAGAGTTATTTAGTCACTCCAGACACATTTTCAGTCATGTGTACCACATTTAAAAAAAATAAAAATACAAAATGTGATCTAGATATGAATTAACATAATCTCACATGTTGACAAGAGGCTCAACTTCTTTTTAACACATTAACCCCTGGAGGTTTTTGTCGTTTTCGCCTGAAATGCGAGTAGGAAACACATTTAGGGGGCTATTTCTTAATACATCCTAAAACATCGACCTCCAAGAGATTTTAGGTTAACCTAATGCCTAGTTGTGTTAGAAACATCGTTTTTCATTGGCTATTTCGCCTGCACATGAGCAGAAGGGTAAAAGCTGGAGTTCTCTTTTTTTTTTTGCTTAACGAACCCATCATTTTCATGTCGAGACCACTCTTTATTCCAAATGCCCATCTCATCCTACTTTTTGTAAAGGTTCTCCTGTCTGTGTGCAGTTCCGACTTGTCTGTCTTAGATCTGAGGCCAAAAAGTCTAAAATCCGGACACAAAATCTAATTCCGACCTCGGGCAAATTTAGGCTGGAAAAAACTCGGGTCCAAAAAATTACGTTTTTCCCTCTGTATTTTGTAGTGCAGCTTTAACATCCATATTACCGTATTTACTGCATGTTTTCGTTTGCAAAAATATGCATATTAAATTCTTTAATTAGGTGTCCGAAAACAAACAGGGAAGACAAATTTGTGCCCCCCTCCCCTCCGTAACGAAGTTACCATTAGCTCACATGACGATGTGCTGTCGTGAAGTAAAACAAGTATTTTGTCTAACACCACGGAAAGGATAATGAATGAAAAACAGGCATTCCTTGCATATTTTGTCTATGTGATACATGTCCATCCACCAGAAGTGTCTAGGGTGTCTAGGTGATAATTGTTCCTACTATAATTTACTATAATTTGTGGGATTTCTTTGACAGGTGTGTTCGGAATAAAGGGCAGCCATCTGGATTTCTTTAAAAGAGCACACGATGTACCGAACATGTTGAACCCACAATCAATATTTATCATCTACAAAGAGATTTATTACCTGTAGAACAATAACTACTTTTAAACCCGTGGTACATAATGCCTCGGGGATAAGGGGTTTGTTTTGTTGCATGATGCCAATGAATTTACTAATCCATACTGACTCTCTGATATATTGTTTAATGATATAAAACAGGGGTCATGGTTTCTGATCAAAGCCATAACTGTCACACCTGCGTGAAGTGGTTTCATGGGTAACGATGTCTACACTGACAACCAATCCATGGAAGTTCGTGATCCCATTACATAATTGACGACCAAATAAAGCGAACTTTGTATCAGTTAAATTAACGGCAAACACACTGTGAATTTTTCTTTAAAATGAAGCAGCAGATCTTCTTAGACTTTGCCCAAAAACATAAATTGTAGACAAAATTATAGTGGAGCAATGTCTGAAAAATTACAGGGCATTTAAATATTATATTTGCCCCCCAAAACAGTGTCCGAAAACAAACACTGTCCGAAAACATGCAGTAAATACGGTATTTGGTATCATCATAAAGCTACATCTGTCTACCTTTCTATAATATCACCCACTTTAGTGTGTCATACATGACCTTGACGCTACAGAGCTCAGAAGTAGGCTACCACCTCCTGCCGCGTAAACGCAGAGCCAGGGGTTAATGAGTTAAGCCTAATAGAAAGTACAACTCTTACATGATGCACCAATCACAGTTAGTTTTGTTGTTTATTTCTGAATACAATGTTGCCTACACGTTAAGATCCGCTCACCTGGGGTTGTACAATTGGTACCGTTATACTATTATACCATTAACGTCTCACTGGATAGTTTTGTATCTTGACACCTGCCTATATGATATAACGGTACCAATTGTACGATTTTGCCAGTTTGATCTTCTAAAATCGCAAGTTCACCTGAATCAACACCAACAACGTCATGACTAGCAAACTCAGGTCTGCTTGGGTGGCAGCTCGGCTGAGATCCACATCAGCTGGGTAATCAAGGGGTTTTGCCTGACAACTTGTGCCTGGTATTTGAAGACCTTTTCCTTTTTTATGCTTCCACTGACTGCCTTTTTCAAAGCCATTCCCGAAGCAGTTCCAACAGTCCCTAATGCTCCACCTTTTGCAACTGCTGGAGCTGCTTGTTGCAAGGAATGGAAATATAACACCAGTTTTTTGCATTCGTGTCATTTCTGACATAGATAATTTTAATGTCCCTGAGGTGTTTTTGTGTTTGTCTGCATTAAGCTGAGCGAGCTGTGTTTGAGTTAACCATAAGGGGATGTTTCAGTTCATTGTGCTGGAGAGTTGCTTTTGATTATGTGTTTTAATTTTGCAAGTTGAGTTAATAAGGCTGACCCTCACTTTGTAATAGAACATTAATAAAATGTGCAGCAGGTGTAATTATGAATTTCTAAGAATTTTCAACAGGTGCATCGATCATCTTCATTTGACCACAAGAACCCTCCAACAACAGCGTCTTGTCAGTAATAACTTTGGTACAGTGTCAGCATTTTGATGTTGGTCCATATACAACCACAGATTGTGATATGTTTGTACAGTATGATTGGTTGTAAAGTTAAGTAGAATTTCTTTAGAATGTTCTTGATGGCCGTTTAATTGCAAAGAAAACTCTGCCACTTCTAAGGCATCAAATATAATTTTGCGGCAAGTTTGGACATTGTCTTGATTTGTAAGGTGAAATGTCAGGGACACATGTTTTAGTGCAGTAAGACCATGTTGGGTATTTATTTGCCAAGTAAACTGTTCCACAATGGCAGTTGGTGGGTGTGTCTGTGGTATGTTCAAGAAATGACAACGTTGAAGTGGTTCCCAACAGCATAAATGGCAACAAACCTGATTCTGTAGTCAGTAAAAGGAGATGACAGGCATTGACAATGATAAAAAATGACAGGCATCCACAATGATAAAAAATGTTTCCAATACAACTCTACCATCAGCAGTAGCTGCACCATGCAAAATTGCATCATTGCAGTTATTTTTGCAGGTTAATGTAACTGTAGTGTGTTTGGCTCCAGAAATGACCTTGCAAATTTATCTGCTGAAACTAAATATCTGAGAGGAATTTGTACTCATAAATCATAATGAGGATGCATGAAGCAAATCCACCATTATACAGACCTGCCAACCCTTGGATTTTGCCATAAGTCTTACCCTTAAAATACAGACTCTTGGAATAAAGAAAAACTATGGAAATATAATTGTTGCTTTAAAATCCGGATAATTGGCTCGTCCATATTATATTTTGATCCGGGTTTCACTTTAACTTTAGTGGAATTAGTCAGAGAACCAGACTAGTTTTATAGAAGTACCTCAGATGCTTTAAACTGCACATATATTTTTCCAAGCGAAGTATCTGCATGATCAAATTGTTGATTATATAATTATTTAACAATGGCATCCAGTTACCGAGACATGTTCAAAGTGAAAGGGAAAAGAAAGCCTCTTAAAAAAGCTTTAATAATCAGAATAGAAAAATAGAAAGAAATATTCAGATTGTTCTGAATAAAAGCAAGAAGGGACACAATTATGTTTACTGTCCATTTGTATATCTCATATGGTGGGAGATAAGATTGATATCATATGAAATGAAAAAACAAATTCCAAGAATTATGTTAAGTTGACAGAGAGCAACAAACCATTGAGCTTCATAGGGTTTGAAACTGATGTTTGTGCAGCTGTATTAGAGGTAAGTAAAGTGTATGTGTACTTTACAAACTTTTCATATGAACATAATGTTTACTGTCAATGCATCAGTTTGGAATACCAGATGTTTTAAATACACATTTTCCATCTTGACAGTAGCAGTACATGATATTTTGTTCTGGTCATGGAAAAAAAATCGGCAGCCTTATTTTCTTGTTGGGTTGGCAGGTCTGCATTGAAAATGTGGTTAATGCCTACAACTACAGCTTGTGCATCATTAGCAGAGTTGGTGTGTGGTCTAGGTTGCTGAATTGGGTAATGTTGAGAATCTGCTTTATCGGATGTATCCTTGATAAACATCAATGTTGGGCCAACTGTTCTCGTGTAGTCATCACGATACTGAGTAAATCCAATAATTGTTGTGGCCATGTCAACATTGTTTAAAATGGATTCAATTTCCTTTCCATCAGTGGAAGAACATGCACTGTTATTTTGACAAATCCTACTGTGGTATAATCGGTATTATGGGATAATTGGTACCGTCATTCTGTACAAGTTTTCCCAGAACTTCCAAGAATGCCTCACATGGAGGAAAAAAAAATAGATGTGTTGTGCACCTGCAGTTCTATTTTTAAGTTATTGGGGTCTCTGGCTGGGTATGAGTAACACTGAAAGTCTTGCTTTTTTTGATCCACTAGCATAGGTGCTCCCATGTCAAATGCTGGATCATTATACATAAGTAACTTTCTTTAATACTGTTTAAATCCACTCCCCATTGCCAGATTTGTAATCGTTGAATCTGTCAATTGCTGCTGAGTGGCCTTGTTAATGACTTTACTAACTGCAGGGCGCATTGATTCGGTCGATGGTATTGTAACTGGAGCCGTCTTTGGTGCTCATCTTGATCCACAAAGGAAAACTGAATATGAGTCATCCCATTATTATAGCATGGAAGATACAGAGATGCTGCAGGTGTAATCAATATCAAGTCACCTCGTTCCATGGTTGGAACCATGGTTAGCATCAAGCCATAGACATGTAGCATAAAAGTCCCACCCAGTCACAGTATCCTGACACTAGGCTGACCTGTCCTAAAACTAACCACTTAATGCTGAGTACCAATCGAGGCAGCTGCTAGTACCATTTTTTCACTAAGTCTTTTTATGTGACTCGGGGGTGGGGTTGAACCTGTGACCTCCCGCATCCGAGGTGGAGGCTCTAACCACTTAGGCCATTGGAATGGTCTGCAAATACATGTAGGCACATACATAATAATAATTAAAATAATGCTAAAGACTATTCTCCCTTGAGGTCTTCTAAAGAAGAGTATAATAATGTGCATTATATGAAAGATAACAGTAATTACCATTCATTTTAATGTGTTCAGTATTAAAATACTACATTCCATTATAATCTATTAGAAACACATACATACTCATGATATCTGTTCTTAAATAATGTAATAGTTTCAGCAGATTTAACATAGAGTGGAAGCTTGTTCCACAGAACTGTACCAGAGTATTGGAAGTTCTTTTTAAATTGCTTTGTTTGGTGCTTGAAGGTTTCCATGTGATATTGATCTCAACTGGTATTGTGTTGAATAAGGCATGAATTGATCCTGAAGATACTCTGGTGCCGCACCATGTAGACATTTATATACAAGAAATGCCTTGTGAAAATCTATCCTTTCATATATTGTGAACCATTTTAGTTCTGTAAATAATGCTTTTGATGGATGATCCATGGCTGCATCTAAAATAATGTGCGCTGAATAAAGAAAAAGTGTGAACATATTACAAAATAAACCGATCATCCATCTCTAAAAGTACAGAATAGACCAGGTACTTTTATTTCTTTTTTAATAGAAATTAAGATCACTTGATTCATGAAATAGTATCTGCTCATAAATCATGCATGACGTTTCTGGTGCCGTGCCATGTAGACATTTATATACAAGAACTGCCTTGTGAAAATCTATCCTTTCATATATTGTGAACCATTTTAATTCTGTAAACAATGATTTTGATGGATGATCCATGGCTGCATCTAAAATAATGTGCGCTGAATAAAGAAAAAGTGTAAACATACTGCAAAATAAATCGATCAGCCATCTCTAAAAGTACAGAATAGACCAGGTACTTTTCTTTTATTTCATTTTTAATAGAGATTAAAATCACTTGATTCATGAAATGGTATCTGATCATAAATCATGCATGACGTTTCCGTCCTTCCATGACTGTCATCATACATCAACTATTCGAATTTCAATCAGTAAAACTTTGTTGCTATTGACTGAATCCTAATTTGAGCTACATGTATTATATTAAACACACAGTGTCATTTGTGTGATAGAAGCGCACCTTTCTCAAGACGAAATCGACATCTTCTGGCACTAACATTATATAACAGTATTCACAAATGGTCACTATCTTGATTTCAGCTGAACATCTGCTGAAGCCAAGTCTTTATTAGGGAGAGACCATTTAAGTTTCAAAGGAGAGGGGAAATGCTTGAAAACTATTGTCTTATCCTGATTTGTGGTGTAAAAAAACGAACACTGTACCATTCCTTGCTTTAGTCTAAACAAATTCATCTTGTGATGAATGAAATTAAAAGAAAAGAGTTGGAAATAATAATTTACCCCCATACAATTAAATGGTCATTACACGTGTATTCAGAATTGAACTATTTTGTAGTTGTGTACAAGTATGGTCAATCTTGGAACAGGACCATTACTGCTTAAGGACTAAACACATTTGGATTTAAGTGTAAATTTAGTGTTTTCTTTTTTGTTGTTTGTGTTTTTAAACAGAAGCTGTTGTCTGGAATTTAAATTTCCATATCTAAGAGGATGACTTCTCATTCAAACAGTAGGATAAATTTATACTGTTTAAGAGAAGCTTAACAAGGTGGGCATCATGTCAAGTCAGCGTGCAAGTTTTCTAAATGTAGAAAATATACAGGACTTCTGAAATTAATTTCTGCTGTCAGAATAGATTATTGGTGTGATCCCTGTCAGATTAACATCATATGAGGAACCCCCTAATGCCGAAAGTTAAAATGTTTATGTGTTATTGTATTCCCCATAGTGATTGTGTTGTATGTTAATTTTATTGAATTTCTATTTTATTAAATTTGGAGAAAGGGTTTATACACCTCCTACGTAATTGTATTTATAATAGTGCTCTTCAACCCAGGCTGGTCTTGGAGTTGTTTAAGACAAGTGACCCTTGCCATGGGTCTGTATTGTCCTGTGTTTGGTATATGCATGTGCTATTTGTATCTTATTTTGTCTTGTGTTTCTGTAAGGACTGGCAAATTTTAAAATCAAATATTTAAGTTGTTATTTAATTATAAAGCTTTTAGAAGCATTTTAGTGTAGTTATAGAGAAGGAAGTTTGTGTAGTTGTATAAAGAGATATAAGGTCTAAATAATATTTGAATACTAGTTAGGTAGGTAGAATCAAATTATAATAGTGGAGTTATTAAATTATAGTCAAATAAAATCACATTAAGTTCTCAAGTGGTGTCAATCATTACATAATAAATTATTCACTAAGCTACATTAAATTCTAGTATTATCATTAATATAAATAATCCAAAATGAGCTCTAATTTAATAAATAAAGGAATGACTTCACGTATTAAAATCGCATTAATTATGAATCTAGTGATGGAGTCATTTAGTAATTAATTGAGTAAATAAATAAACGTATTAAGAGTTCTTAAAGTAAATAATGGTAATATCATTTAATAATTTATTAGTATAGTTAACATTTAGTAAATCTATAAATGTTTTTGTGCATGTGCTGCAAATTTTTCAATATGGCAAACATAGTGATGGAGTCGTTTAATAAGTTGTTCAGTAATTAAGATAGGTTTAATAGTAATACTCAGTGTAGATAATGATAATAGTTAAATAAGTTAAGATACATTCAGAAATCAATTTATTAAGTCTTAGCGCATGAGTTCAATTCAATTCTTGGTCGAAGAACAGGCAGCACTTCTGCACTAGAGCTAATGAGCATTGTTTGTGCATGTGCTTCACATTTTTCAATATGGCTACATACTTAAATGAACGCTGTTCTGTTTAGTGTTAGTGTGTTTGTAGTTAATGTAAAGGATAGTAGAAAAGTAGTAAAAAGATAGTAAAATTTCTATAGTCCATAATCAATATACAAGAATGTCCATAAATTATATCCATTTTGTTATCCATTCTTGGGAAATTCTTGAATCAAGTCAAATTTGTAATTCTTTTGAACTGGCAGTATAATCATAAATCAAAACTCCGTGGACATTCCATTTCATAATCAGCAATTATTATGTATTTTCTTAAATCTAGTTAATTTGCATTTGCATTTCATGGCAATTTTCAGCTGGCAGTATAATCTCAAATGAAATGTCCGCAGACGTTCCGTTTCGTTATCCATTCTTGTGAAAGCCTTGAATCAAAAATCCATTAATGTGAACTTTCTTGAAACAAGTCAATTTATAATATTATAGTAAATTTTCTAGTCAATTTTCAACTTGCAGTATAATCCTATCTCAAAGGTCCATAGGCGTTCCATATCGTAATCAGCATATTTTGAAGTATTAAATCCATTATCTTTTCAGCTTGTATTATAATCTTATATCAAAAGGTCCATAAATGTTCCATGTTGTAGTCAGCATATTTTATGAAGTATTTAATCCATTGTCTTGAATCCGAGTGTTTGTGCGTTCTATTTATGATTCATCATTCTCTTTTGCCAAGTTTTCTCCTAACAACTTTAGGTGTCATTTGATAGACTTGAATTGTCAACCAGGAGTTTCAGAATCATGTTTAATTATAGTCGTTTATCGGCAATGCTGTGATGTATGACTCCTTTAGTTGTCTGTCAAAATATATGATCAAAATAAAGATCACTGATTGGTGAAATGGTACTTGATTGTTAATCACTCATAATGCATCAGGGTCTTTTCATGGATGGTCTTCACTGATTGGCTGTTCAGATGTCAATCAGTAACACAGATAAGCTGCTTTGTGGTGATGATTTGTTAGTATTTATTGTTCCGTTGAGGAGTGTAGGGGATTAAGTCTCCCACTGCGATGCATGGGGTTCAGAAAATGAATGCAAACTGTATTGTCAAATCCTAATCCTTCATGTAAAAGTCATTTATAAGTGATCTGTAGGTAAAGTAGTGAGTCACTTACAATCCATGTATAAGTAAGTCACTAATATGTTACTTATAGGTTTTTTTCCATAAGGGAGTGTATTTTGCTGAAGATTTCATCTTCTCTTCTTTAAATTTTCTATTCATGATCATTAACTATGTATTCTTGATTGGTGCCCAAGGTAACCAAAACCCAGTAAGACATTTCTGCCACCAAATCAAATTTATCATCTCATACTTTTTTTTACAATGTGTGTATTCTATTCATTAAGCCAGCTTTGTGTGCACCCACATCAGTCAGCCTAAAATCAATCATCATGATCATTTATATTTATTTTCTGGGATCTTTTTATGCACTCAACAGGGACCATAGAGGAAACTTTCTGGCACCAAAGATGAAAAACATAGTGGTGCAATGGTACAGCCTATATGAACACTGTATAAATGTTAATTTTAGCACTGGTTTTCAAATTATGGTAGGTAGGTGCTTTTTTAAAATATTTTTAACTTTATTTATACTATAATGATTAGTATTTATATTGTACCCAATGCATCAACTTACAGTCAAAACCAGCTCAATTAGATGCACAAATCAATTTTGTGAAATTTAAAAAAAAAGTTAAAATTTAAAACAATTTTTTTTTTAACCCTGGAGTGGGGGAAAAAGTGGTAGGGTCAGCAATGAAAAACATGGATGGTCGGCCCACAAGAGAAACATTTTCGTTTTTGATCTTAAAGCATTTCCATATTGGAAGGAAGTGGCTGCTGTAATTTGTTTAGAACATCATACATTTCTTGGAATATGCATGCCATTTGTTTCTCCATCAGTATAGTGTTTTAGTGGTTTGATCATGTTAAGAGAGAAACTGAACCTACATTATTGAGATCTAAAGACTAGGTACAAAGAATGCTATATTGCAGATATTGTATTTAATATGGTAATAAGAATTAATTTATTTGTAAGTATTTATTTATCCTTAAATATGTACCAAACTGAGGACCATGATAACAATTTTAAGTAAAGAAGGACATTTTGTGGAGAAAAAAACCCACAATTTATTAAAAAATTTTTTTTTCTTTTTACAGAAAAGATTCCTTTCAGCAATGAACATGTTTATGTGCATCCTCATATTCACTTTTCTGCAGATGGCAGTAGGTGAGTAATTTGTATAGTATGAAGCGAAATAAACATACAGCACAATAGAAAATGTGTCAACTCCCATCAGTGCTAATTCTGTTTGGGTCACACACTCCCCACATCCCTATAGCATTTTACCTCTTAAGGACTTGTGGTACTATTTGCATGGAAAAGTGGGAATCAGTCTAGAAATGGGTGCAAAATAGAGTATGAGTATGGCTGGCCAGGAGCGTTTGATAAGGAAAGTTAGATTTTAGGAAAAAGAATCTTTTGAGAGCTTATCCTAGATGTAACTGATAAAATAGAGACATTGTTTTGTTGATGGAATTGCATTCTTTTAACAGACTTGAGTTTGAAATCCTTTCTGAAATTAGCATCTGACTCATTGGTGCAGAATCAAAAGCCCATGTTTCAAAGACATGTAGGTCCAGAAAATACTGTGGCTCATATACTTTTCTCTATACATAAGCTGTCATCCAGGATGCATATATACTGACAAATACAGGTCTGATCGTGAGCATTGAGAAATGTAAAGTTATTGAATTTTTAATATCATGGTGTTTCCATAGGTTTACTATGCGAGCTGAGTTAGTACCGTGAATTCCTGAAGTTAACTCCAGTTCATTTGCAAATATATTTACATATTTGTTGTTGGACTGCAAAGGATTTCCTTACGGATTGATCATATCTGTATGTGTATCTGGTAACAACACTAAGGTTGTAGTTCTCATTTGTTTTATTGTTTCATACATAACTGTAGTCATATACATGTAAGTAGGTATTTTTTTTATATGTGGAGTACTTCAGCCAGCGGTGAGAACTAGATTAATGTGGTATGTATGTTGTGGTCCATTGATTTTGGTTAAATTTATGTTAGGGTTTGACAACTGTATAGTGCTTTTAGAGTCATACAAATAGTTATTTTCTTGTATAATGTAGAACACTACACTTCCCAATGAAGTTTAGGTCACTTTCATGGGCAAGTGAATTTAGTTAACCTTTGCAATTACATGTAGCTCATTTCTTGACAATATTGCCTATGGAGTCACAAGGTTGGTTTCTTTCATTTTAGTATTAAACAAGCGTTTTGTTCATCCATTTTATTGCAACATGCATTGGTTGGGGGAGGCGCAAATTTGACACAAAGTTATTTCATTTCTTAAGTCTTGGGACATGTGACCTAGGTGAAAAAGTTTCACTATAAGTTCTGGTACAGGAAAAAATTATTTTATCATGCCCCAATAGATACGGTAATTACCTCTGATCCTGTCTATACAAATTGAAATTTGCAACACCATAGTGGGGGCAGGACAGGCCTTTGACTCGCGGAGAAAGTTTGTTGCCAGTGTAGAAGAAATGATTGCCAATGAACTAAATATTCCTCGGTTGGTATAGAAGTACCAGGAAGAATTGGGATCTGCCAGAAGCAAGCTAAATCATGTGTTGGAAACCTACCAATAGTGGCACTCCAGACTTTGGAATGTGCCAAGTCTGTGTAGCATTTTGTTGTATTTCTATACAGCCCTATACATTTGATCAGAACTGGTGCTGCAGTTTGTTAGGTTGCCATTGCCTGAACTTGATTATGCCCTTGGATGCAGACTCGACATAATTCCAAGTGACGAGTAGCTTAAAGTCAGCTTCTCCTGGGGTTGGGATGGGTATGCAAAATAATTATAATGGATGGCAACCTGGCACTAGGCACCAACATTAATATTAATTTGACATAAAAGCGCAAAGCTTTCGCCTACAACCCTCAGGTAATGAAGCATGAATATGTTGAATAGAAACCACCCATAGAAGATTCAGCAGCAGCACAAACCAACACCATTTATGCACATGTGAGAGCAAAGGCATGAAAAGAAGCCAAAGACCATAATGCTAATAAAATAACACTAGTTGAGGGTGGTATTGCAATGAGACTTGCATGTCAGAGTGGTGTGTCACAACTATGTGGCATTATACAAGATACCCAGAATGGTGGATCAACCTAAACTCACCAGCTGCGTGCATGAAGGTGCCAGCGATTGAGGTTGGCAAATTTACCAAAACAAGTTTGTCCATGTCATCAATTTCAGTAAGCAGAAGCCACACTCTCCACGGTCGGGAAGATGCATTGAAATTGCTGGTAAAGTTATAGCGCAGGAAATTAAAAATGGTTTGGATGGAAACATTTAAAAAAATGTATTAGTACATCATTGTAACAGGATGATTTCGGTTGGGAGTAGATTACAGTGAAGACGCTAAAAGCAATTTCATGAACATTTTTTTTTTATTGTGATTGAAAGAGGATTAAATCGGACACAAAACTCTAGTGCTTAAAATAAAAAAATGGATTTAAGTAAATGATTTGCACAGAGTCAAACTGATGAAAGGAAATTAATGTTGTTCCGAGCTGAAATGAAACTTAACATGCAGCTTAACCAGGTAATCAACAAGATCTAATGAATACAACTTTTAAACAAAATATGATTGATTTAAGGATTTATCACCATTGATGATCAGTGTTTAGAAATTAACAAAAAACATTATTGCATCTACGACCAAGGGTGTCAAAATACGTATTTACACATCTATGAATATGTGAAAATTATTCATCAAGGATGATTAAAGTGGAATTTGCACAAACACGGATAATTTGATCGTTACATAAGATGTATCAAATATATAGATCTCACTCAAATAGTAATACTGTGCATATTTAGAATTTTCATTTAAATAGGGATACTGATAAATTTTAAAGAATGGAACATATAACTTGTGGAGTCCAGTTGGTGACTAGAAAGTATCTTCATCCCCACTGCTCTGTTGGATGATAAAGGAGCCACCATGCATGGCCTGCCCTTTCCAGTCTAACAAAAGATCCCTGAAGAGCCCTCCTTGTTGACTGCAAACCCATTGGTCCTGACATTTTTTGGTTCCTCAACACGAGATAACCACTAACAGTACCTTTCTCTGAGCTAGGATAATCACTTACTCTAACAGCAGCACACATTATACAGCAACCCACTGGGTCCTATGACCGCATTCATGCAATTAGCTGTATGGCTAAAATCACACCTCCAAATTGAGACACATGGTCACACCTATAAACAGACAAACAACTAAAAATATAATGACTAATGCCATGTAGTACATGCAACATGGTCATGTACAAATGCAGTGATGTACATTATGCATGTATGTTGATCTGGAGTTGATTATTACATAAATCATTTCATCGGAACTACTGTACAAGATTATTGTCATAATAAACAGGTTCGTATGTGAATCTGCATCCAACAGGATGAATCTTACAGAACTTTGAGAACTCCGAATTTTCTCATCCTTAACATGCAGCATTTACAATATATACTCATTTATAAGTTGGCCCAACAAATGGAATAGGTTGAAGATTAAAGGTACCTGACATGTGCATAAGTCAACCCGTAAGTCCAGCCATATTGAATATCTTTTTATTTCTGCTCCATCTGATTGGATATTCATTTTCACATGGAAGCCTCAGTACATGAGGTCCTGGAGGTTCAGGTTAGGCATGTGATCTTGTCCAAGGTGACTTTGAATAACAATATACACAAGTAGTTGACAAATTTTTAAAACGTTTTCAGGTTTAGACATTGGCTTGCAGATAAGACACTCCTTCCCCCCCTTTTTCCAGGCTTTTATTGTTTTTCTTCTAAATTATATGGCTTATATATGTGCATATACAGTAAAGGAATTAAATTCATGTTAAGTTATAATGTGGCTAGCTTGAAAACAGACTATATTGCATCTAATAACCTGGCATTTTATAGGTCTGACTATCTTTAAAACTTAGAATAAATATTAGAACATTCAATATTTTAACCAATTCTATCACATAAAATGGATAGCGAGACGAGAATACAATTTTATATTTCACATACATACACATCTAAAGGTGCTCCCATAAAGTGGACAGCCTTCTGTAGAAACCTTTTTTAATGTTACTGTGTCCCTCAAGTCTATAAGTACTGTGGCTCTGGTTCAGTCCATGTCCAGAGAGCTTAAGCTTATTGATTTTCTCCTTGCAAGCACTTTGCTCATGCAGCCTGGGGTGAACTAAACTTCAGGTCTTGAAATAATGTAAGATGCAAATAAACCACTCCCCTGCTAAAGCTGTACGCAGAAACGAAAACCTGAGCACGTTTTAGTTGCGTTATAATGCACAGACCTTAAGAATAAACAATTCCATGACGATCATCATCAGTACACAGCCACACATACAAAATGGCTAGTTTCTGTCAACCTGCCATTGTGGCAGACAGCAGCACAAGTTTGGGAAGCCTGCGCCATTTTTGCAACCAAACTGCACCATGATTGCTGGCAGCTGTGCCTGTGGCAAGAGTGTGTTTGCCTGCAAACTGCTTGAAACTGCATTTAAGGGTCACTGCAATTACATTGTCATTATCTGCTTCACTATATGCTTCAACAATGCATATGATCTGTTGTTGGCCAGTGGTAAAAGCAATAGACTTTAATGAGGTTTCTTAGCCATCTAGGGATGAAAACATGATTAGCCCCTCCCAGCTGCCCCCCCCTCCCGTTAGTCTAAACAAATATGAAAACAACTTTGTTGAGGCAACAAAATCTATTTTATCATGGATTACCTAGTTCTAGGACCTATTACTGAATTATCATCGTCGTTGCACAAAATAGGGTAGTCTTAGAAATGTTCATTATAGTATACTACTGTCGTTTTTACTTGAATTGCTGACGATTTATATTTATATTTATATTTCCATACAAAATTACTATCTCTCACATTTAAACAAAATTCCAGTCCGCTATTAATAACTCGCTGTGGTTTGCAGGTCAAACATTTGATTAATAAAATTAACGTGCAATTAATAACACACTATTAATAACTCTCACATAAATTTTACATCATTCAATGGAGAAGTAGCATTTTCTACAAATAGTTTATCATATTTATCATGAAAGGAGAAGCAATTACATTTAAATATAAATCTGAAAGATCCATATTTTGTCAGTCAGTGAGAAATGAACAGTTTCTATATATAAATTTGTGAACGAAAGAGGTATAGAGACTTGAGTTTTAATACATTTTCTGTCTTTATGTTGGTATCTATTTCTATCTTAAACCCTAATGTGGCAACAAATACTACAAGAACAACACCTCCCCCAGAAAAAGAAACCCCCACCCACTCCAATCAAATGGGAAAATATATAAACTAGAGCCAAATCACCCAGCATACTTTGTGTTTCATGTAAACATGATAAAGGAATAACTATATGATTGGCAAACATTAATCAAAATATGTAACAAGTACTTGTTCATAATCTGTCTCAACTTGTAGTTTAATAGTTTAACTACCATATTCATGCAATAATATAATAGGTACTGAAAGCCTACAAATTTTACAAATACAATTGTTGAGCAGCTTTCGTGAGAAAGATACCTACTTAGAGCACACCAATTAAATAATTAGAAACAGTTATTTTGTACTCGCTAGTAATCAATCAGGTGATTTCAAGGACTACATTTTTAAAAATTATATTCTTTGCATGACTTAAAGTATAAACACCATAAGCGTTCAGATCAATACCCCCTATTTATTTCAAATCTTCAAAAATTCTATCTGATATGCTGATTCTGCAAAAATAGCCTTCCGTGTCCTGAATTCATTGCAAAAGCATTTATCTTTGATCGCTTTCCACCTTGTCTTTACATCAAAAGAGCCCCCATGTCATGCAATCTTTCCGGGTGACTGGTATGAGTTATTTCTTCTGACGATTGAAAATTACAAAGGAAGATTAGCGCATATGAAAATGAAACATACACGCATGTTTTCATATTGAGCATGCTATAATGAAGAAACAGCACACTATTTAAAACTTTTAGCTTGCTAGATACAAAAGCTAGGCCATTGGAGGTGCAGATATACGCGTATGAATTTATACGCGCTAAAATAGACTGCCAATGACACGAGTTGCCTTTCATACACTAGTGCTGACATTTGGTGGGTCAATCCATTTAAAAGCTGTCACATGGCAGACTCTGTATTATAGCTCAGTCATAGACATTGTGGGAATAATGGAAAGTTCTCCAGCTGTTTGTCTTTTCACTGTTGTAGTCTGAGCACATTGGGTAGTTCACTTTTCATGTCAGCAGCTCACTATAGAAATGGCGCCATACATACAAAGGGTTCCCAAGGGTCATGGAATCCAGGAAGAGTTTTGGAATTTAAAAAATAAATTTCAGAGGCCTTGAAAAATCATGGAATTTCTCAAAACCTTTACAAGTTTTGCAAAAGCCATGGAATGTCTCACAAAGGAGTAAAAACGTTATAACTTAAAATTTCATTGAGAGGCAAGCACCAATTAAAACACCGTGTTTCAAACATGACAAAGGTATGATTGATAAATGGTTTCATTTCTTATAGAAAGAGTAAGTTCTCCTAGTAGATCTCATGTATTTTCTGGTTTAGTTCAATTTGATAATTCAAAATGGCCAGCCATGCTGCTTTGAGAAGTTACCACATGACGATCTGACAAAACAAAGCTGATTTCTTTTGAAAAAGTTTCTTATTTCTTCATTCTAACTTACCAGGTAAGTGCTAGTTGGGTTTCGTTTATATTTATCCCTTGTTTTTCGGGTTTCTGTAACATTTCATGTACTATAGTCGGTCATTCCTTTGCTACATTAGATGGGACTGCATGATTATATTGATAATTTTAATCAATTTGATGGCTTTTTAGCCCTTCAATACGCATGTAGCAAAGTTACCCAGTGCAGTGCGCTATAAATAGAACACCTGTTACCTATTCTACTCCATACCTATAGGCCTGGTAAGCAGTGAAGTGTATGTTACGTTTAACAGCAATTTTAACCATTTTACGTTTTTGATACACATACACTATGTATGGAAAGATTTAACAGAAAAATTCCATTGTTCTAACTGTATAATTATTTTCCACAGAAGAATTATTTATGTGCTTTAAAATCTCGAGAGAACTCGTTCACCGTCAAGAGCGTGAAGCCGTGTGACCAACCGTAGCTGCCTTTTCTCATACTCGAAATTTACAAGTTCTTTGTCTGCGTCTACATCACTAAATCAGCTGAATTTGATAATTTATAAAGACTAATGGCTTCCTACATCAGCAGCAGGCAGGGTGAACAGACCACTTTGTACGAGACCTTATTTTACAAAAATAAAGGTTCCTACAGGGGCTGAAAAATAAGGTCAATAACGCTAAACCGAACCTCCTAACTTTTATTATTACCGTATAGTTTGAAAAACGAATAATAAATTGTTTGGGTCAGCTCATTTTTATTATTTTATTTTTGACTTTTTTGTTTTTTATGTTATAATGCGTTTAGTTTACTCGGCGGGTCACTCAATTTTTGTCGGTCACCCTGCCTGCTGCTGTAATTAACCAAAGATTTTATCTAGACCTATACGATATCTAGATCTTGGATCATGTGGATTTATTGTAATAAATCCGAACGGAACAGCTTGTGCTTTTGAAAAGAAGTTTTTAAACTTCATCATATCCATATCCCCTGAACACCAAGTATAATAAATATTCTGTAAAGTATAATTATCTACTCCATTAAACAACTAAAATATTGCAGTTGTCTCTGATCACTTTAGGTATTTGTGTATATCGTTGTGTGACGTATATAACATCTGTATTCTTGTGTCTACCTCGAGAAAATATTCTAGCTGGATTTGTTTGTCTGTCCAACATAACGTCATCGTACACCACTAAATTATTAATAAATCCATCTAGGTCATCTACAGATGGAGCCTCATCAATATCGGTGATAAAGTCAACAACATCATCACCGTCTTCATTCAGCAATTTTGCATTTTCATTAAAGTCTTTAAGTACCTCGTAACAGTGTTGATCATCTACGGATGGTGCTACTAAATACAGTTTACTCCATTTTAACCACCGCATTATTAAATTTAATAATAGTTGTGTTTTACCTGATCCAGATGGACCTATTATAACCATTCTTATCGAATTTGGTAATGCTGGATGATGCTTCACTGGCTCCTGTTTTCGTGTCGCCGAAAAGTCAATTATATCCATATAATAAATAATATGAGTCTATATTGTGTTCGGTGTAGGACGTCTACACCCACTGCTGAATTAACTACAATAACGACAAAAAATAAACGACGTGCTCTGACGGGCAAATGCGTTAAATGTGGCACGAAGAAATACAAATTTGTCAAAACAAAGACAGGTGGAGATATAGCCGCTTTATTAGGAAAATTACCAGGAACTCCGTGGGCTAAATATCCCGGTGAGAAACACTTACAAGGATATAATTATTGCGGTCCTGGAACTCGACTTGATATCCGACTTGATAATCAAGATCAACCAAGACTAGGAGAGTATCCAGTAAATAAGATTGATAAAGCGTGTCATGTTCATGATGTTGCGTATAAAAGTAAAGATTTACAACAAAGGCATCTCGCAGATGTAAAATTAATTCATGCATTAAATTCTATACCTAATAAATCTGTCAGAGATAAATTAGCTAGTTTTCTAGTAAAATCTGCCATGAAAAGTAAAATAATGTTAGGGGCTGGTAATTAATTATATAAATATTATAATGGAATCCATTTATTATAGCCCAAGAGGATATTGGAGAGGTAGATCAGCTATTACTAAATTATCTGAAGCAGCAAAAGTCTCACGTTCTGTTGCTGCAGCTTGGTTAGCACGACAGGCAATATGGCAAATTTATCTACCACCACCTCAAAAAATTCAATATTCACATTTTGATGTCAGCGTCCCTAATGAGGTTCATCAAGCAGATATTTTATTTTTACCGCACGATACCATTAAAATTGGTAAACGTCAGTCACGCACATACAAATACGCATTAACTGCCGTTGATGTTGCAAGTAGATATAAAGAAGCTGAACCATTATCAACAAAGGCAGCGTCTGAAGTTTCATCTGCGTTTGAACGAATTTATCAGCGAGGACCTTTGCGATGGCCACAGTTATTACAGGTTGATCATGGCAAAGAATTTCTTGGTACAGTATTATCGTTGATGAAAAAACATAACGTTAAAATCAGACGAGGACATATTGAAATTCATCGTGATCAGGCAATCGTTGAACGATTTAATCGAACTCTTGCTGAGCGGTTATTTGGATACCAATACGCAAAGGAAATATCTACTGACTTTAAATCCGGTGAGAGATTTCGTGAATGGGTTGCGAGGTTACCAAGTGTGATAGCTGCATTAAATAACGAAATTACTCGTTCAACTTCCATGAAACCTTCTATTGCGATCACAAAAAAATATATACCCCGTAGTAATGACATACATCAACCTCAACCAGTATAGGTAATGTAACTGTAAGATATTTGTATGAACCTGGCGAACTTGAAGGTGGTAAAAAAAGAGCAACCGATCCTATATGGAGCGTGACTACACATACAATTTCTAGCGTGGTAAGATCCACTGGTAGACCTCCAATATACAGACTAGATTCTACCGCCCCTCAACGTGGATTTGTACGTGAACAATTACAGGTAATTCCTAAAGACACACAATTACCACCACATACAATTACATAACCAGAACCTCTACGTCGATTGCATTCAAGACAGGTCAGCATCACATTATCACGTATATGACCAAGATCACTATTAATTCTGTCTACGGTAAATTGTCTTGGATTATTATTCGAATATTGCCATAACATATTACAGTTACAACTTGCACAATTATTATTTTGTTGTTGTTTTAGTTTTATAATAAATTCAACATCAATATCAAAGTCACGCTTATTTTTTTTTTTTATCATACTGCTTATAACCAGATAGTTTTTTTCTTATTGCGTCATTATTAACAGTTTGATCATTATTTTCTATAAAATTCATAATAACTCTATGTAGTTGAGATATTCTTCTGACTCTAGAAACTGCGAGATAGACTAAATTCGACCATTCGATCCGATCATCTATAATCCAGATATTTGTATCAGAAATAGTTAACCCCTGTGATGAGTGAATAGTTATAACGTATCCTAACGTCCACGGTGATTTATTCATATTCAGCGCATTCTCAACGACATTAATATCGACTAAAATAATATCATTCAAGACAAGATTCTGTATTCCACCACCAGGAATTTCAACATCAATATTCTGTCGTCGAGTATCTGCTGGGCGATAACACAAAGGTACAGGTAGATCTGAAAACTTTTCTTTATGTAACATAAATAATTTATCCTGTAGTTCATCACGAACTATCTTTCTACTTGCAACTATTAAATCAGCGGGATTCCATAAATTTAGAAAATCATTCATAGAAATCTCTGGAATTACTCCTCGCATTATTTCACATTGTACTCTGTCTGGTTGTAGTCTGATTAATCTTTAAAATTCCTTCAGCGGTTCGTCAATAGCTCTATGGTCATCATTTATTTCTTCATAATAATCTACGTTATTCTTCAGCCATTCATGTGGAGACTGTCCAATAAAAGGTGGTGGTTGACCATGATCACCGCACATTATTATAGCAGCATTCTTCGTCAATAGCCATTCAAGAAATGTTTTTAATATTTCTAACGACACCGTGCATATCTCGTCCCATATGATATATTTAGGTATATATTTCTCACCCATTCGTTCGGGAGTCCATGTGTCTCCACACCATCTAAAGAAACTATGATAAGTACACGATTTTACTCCTCGCTCTTTTATCTCTCTGGCTAATTTATGTGTCGGTGTCAAAACAATTATATCTGAATTATTATTCATGAATAATTTAATCACACGCGTTGTTTTACCTGAACCACCGCATCCATTAAGATAAACAGTTTTATGTCTAGCCACAGGATCATATACAGATGGTGCTGATGACTTTGATATTGATTATTATTTTTGTGATATATTTCCTTAATTTCAACGTCGGCAGATTCAGAATAACTAAGTATATTTTCTTGTTTTATTCTCCATGATCCCCATTCACCATTACCAAGTAGCGGTTTTAACAAATCTGTATATTTTTTATTTATATAAAACGAATCCGTGGCGACTCTGACAGCATCACGAGGAAATCTATTTATCACAAACAGTAGATTTATAGAAACATATGCCAACTTAGATGATCTTAAATGAGTAAACTGCGGTGAGTCACCATCAAGATAACTCACAATTGTACCTAGTTTGGTTCCGTCTGACAAATAAGCATTACTCCGATTTATAAATGTGTTTTTTTCCGTTGTATCAGCAATTATAAAATCGAGTTCAGCATCGTCCATAATCAATCTTGTACAGTGTCTTTTATGATCATAGGCTCCTCCTTGAGTAAATTTACCAATTATCTTTCTACCAAGATCTTTTGCAAGTTTTTCATCGTGCTCGTCTCTGCATTTACGTATATTATTAGTAATTTTAATAATGTCATCTTCATTAAGATTAGGGAATTCTTTCCTGGCATCATCAATATTAAATCTATTTGGTTCTGGTAACCAAACTTGTTTCTGTGGACTATACGATATAATCGCCTCGCTCACCTGTAAAGATATTAAAATTCCAACATCAAGCATATATCGCAATAGTACTATTGGAACCCAACATTTTTCTGAAAAATGTCTTCCAAACCAAACATAAGTAATCGGATGGAGATTTTCTGCAAATTCGAATGATTCTACATGAGCAAATCCGGTTAAATCAAAATCTGGTAAATGTCCGTTTATCGCAACCCTGGTCATCTCGTGTGATGGATGTCCGAATCTCTTAAACTATTCAGAACATTCTCCGTATCCAAGAAAACTTCCGGGATAACGCTACCATATCAGCAGATATAACGTCATTACACTTATATTTAGTATTCCATAATCCTCCGTGTCCATATTCTACGCAACTTTTATGAATGTCTTCAAGAAATTCCGATCGTGTTGGTTTCCATAAATTTTTCTCCTGAGCGAAATGAGCCGCTACGGATGGAACAGTAAAACAATTATTTAATAATAGTCTAACTTTGACATCGTCTGAAGTATATTTCAGCGCAAGATTTTCCATTTCTACATTAAGAGATTCTGTACGGTAAATATCACCATTAGGCCGTACAAATTGATCGTAATGGTCATATTCTGAACTTTGAAATAACCAAACGGATACAGGGTCACTTTTACTGATATTTTTGATAAAATCAAATATATGACCATCATAAAATTTAACCTCTCTATCTCGTGGAAATATTGTTACTGCTGAGGTCCATGCGTGCGAATTATGATCAATAATATTTATAGAAGCTCCTCTTGATTCATATTTTGGTTTATATAAAATCTCTCCCGTTAACGTCTTTACTGTTATTGGGAATTTTAATTTCTTTTCTAGTTCAGCGACATCTTTGATAGACGCTCCGGTTTCTTTAACTGATTCTGCCCACGTATTTATTTTTTTACGCCTTAAATCTGTTAAACCAAAACCACGTATCGCGTTTGTAAAATGTTCTGTAACTCGTTCAGCTACACAGTTTATTCTTGACTCTGACAGTTTCATAGGCTTTAGATCCCCGACGTCAGGTTTATTATTAAGCGGATATATTGCATATACGACTGCAGTCACAGGGTAATCTCATTCATAATATACCTTATCAATACCAGTCAGTATTCCGGGTTTAGATTTATTATTTAAGAGAACAATATTATTTCCTGACTGTATGCGTACTGGATCGCGCTTATCACGAATAATCCAAATATCTTCTTCTTAGATCTTGCATCAAAGTACTATATTTATATTCTGATAGTCTGTCAAGATCAAATCTAGATATCTGAGGTTCAATTGCCGATAATTCCTCCATATAATTAAGACAAGTATTTAAATTAAAATTTTAGTATATATATAATGATTGAAACAAAAAACAAATGTGCTTGGCTCAGAATTGGATATACTTCTCATTGTAATAAATCGTGTGTGAACAAATACTGCTACTACCATATGCAAAATATCAAAAATGGAAGTACAGGACCAATACCATGTATTCAGTGTGGTGTTGGAGTCAGAGGAAAAACTCCATTGTGTCTAAAATGTGGCGGAAAAAAATACAGAGAATTAAAACGATATTATGACAAAAAAAAAAAAATGATGCTTTGACATTGTCAGGTAAATCTCCTATAAAAACCGTAGAAGATTATCTGACCAGATTTCAAAACAATGATTTAGACAAATAATATTATATATATATAATGACTCAGACAAATCAGACTTATGATGAAATGATCGACAATGATATTATAAGAGAATTAAGAAAAGAAGCATTTCGTAATAAAAACGAATTTGTGAAACATCCAGTATATACAAATTATGAAGCATCACGAGATGGTGTAATCAGACACTGCAGATTAAAGAAACAGGTTGGTAATCTTGATAATCTTGGTTATTTTAGATTTAATGTTGCTAAAGGAAAAAAGTACTTATCAAGTAGATTCGTATTTGAATGTTATTTTGGAGTAGTTAAAAATGGACTTGTAGTTGATCACATTGATGGAAATCCCAAAAATAATCGGTTATCTAACCTGCAAGCTAATACACCTAGTCAGAATTCTGCACGTGGAAAAAATGGCTTCAATAATCATTTTAAGGACGCAAGAGTTATTAGGTCTGTAAATATACAGACAGGACAGGAAATAACTTTCCCATCAATTAATGCGGCTGCAAAACATTTTAGCATCAATTCTGCTTCAGTAAAACGTGTTGCAGATTATATTATTAGATCAACATATTCATTCCAATACGATCAGCCGATTATATTTGAATATATCTAACTCTGTACCCTTAATAAATAAATTGTATATAGTTTGACTCTATATTTTACCATGGGTACCTTCACCGTCGCTGCTCTCAGTGTCACTCTCACTTTTGACAGAATCAAATAACATACTTTTTCTTAATTGCATTACACGATTATCCACGATCTTCTTTTTCTCGTATTCACGAGATAGTTCGGATCTAATATTTTCGATCGAACGTGCAAGAGGTGCAAATAGCTTTACCTGTTTGTCATTTACCATCGCCAAGGATTCAAGCATAGACTGATAGATTAATTTTACAAATTTATAATTGGATGGTAATGTGTATGTATTGTCAGTTTTTCTTTGTTTTAATATTTCATAATCACATAATATTTTTTCAGGATCGAGATTATCAGATAGATTTATTCCGTTATGTTTTAATTTTTTAATAGCAGAAATAATATCATTAATGTTTTCTTGGTTCATTATATAACAATAAAAATATTCACAAAACATATAATCACAACACAACCCCATATGAGCTCCTAGATTGCCAAACAACATTCTAGCAAGCTCAGGGGCATTTGAAATATCCCCATGTGAACTCCTAGGTTGTCAAACAACATCCTAGAAAGCTCAGAGGATATTCGAAATTAGACGAAACACATTTATACAGACTCAACCCCCATATGAACTCCTAGGTTGTCAAACAACATCCTAGAAAGTTCAGAGGGTGATCCGTAATTTTTATTGACGACACAAACACAACACATAAACTTATCCTAATGGACGGCACAAACACATAAACTTATCCTAAACTTATCCTAAACTTATCCTAATGGACGGCACAAACACATAAACTTATCCTAATGATATATGATTGTATGATTGTATGAATATGAATATATACAAATGGTGATGACGGGGGAATCTTGTCTACGTCCAACAGATTTTGTACACTCTCCCCCCATACAAAACCCCGGGGAGTGTAAAAGGTACACCCCTCAAGGGTGTATGGTAGGAGAGTGTGTTTTGTCTGTTGTGGATATCGAGGAAATTCTCCGGGTTCCCCCAATTAAATAGCATCAGTCGCCAAATGCAAGATAATATCTTTAGCATTTTTGGAGACTCGAACACACGAGAGTCTGCACAACTTCGATCTACGTTCAACCGTCTTACCACTTCGGCCATCGATCTCTTATCAATAATACAGTTGAATTTAATATATATATATATATAATATTTGCGCTGTCTCACAGAACTTGTATTACTAATAGAATGTAGAACTGTACTTCAGTTTTTCAAAATTCATAAAATAATTTGTACGTATTAGTTATAGTTCGTTAAGGTAACAGACAGACGGACTATAACTAATACGCTATACACGTATATACAACTGGGTTTGTACAGGTAACGACGTAGCAGTAAGGGAAATAATCGTTCAATTTACTCCGCAGAGAGAGATAGCCGAGTTATCTCGCTTTATTATATATACAATTACTTTAATCATAGAAATTGATTATTATTCATGTATTTACTCATCAGATTATTTTTTTACCCCTGATCATTTACTCAGACGTTCTACGAGCGTATATATAAATTAATATTAAGAGACTCTTGTCTTAGATCCAAAATGTTTCCTGCCTGGTCGGTGAGTTTGAAATTTATTCTTGTCAGAAATGGATTATGAACTCGCAGGTACACGGGATTAATTGGCTCAGATACAATTAACCACCCGGGCGGATCTTTAGGACTAAATGTATATAGTATATACCTCTGTTGTGCCTGGTTAGATTTTGAAAGATCTACTTGATAGTTATCATCAATTACGTCACATACCAGATTGACCGCGATCGTAGATGTTATATTAACAATACCAGGTGAGATATGACGTCCGGCACCATGTGGATCATTATTATATTTAAGAATAGTTGGTGTAGGTATTAATTTTTTCCATGAATCACATATTCCTTTAAAGTGTTCATCAATAAGATCATTAACTGACTTCTTTTGCTCTTCAGAGTTAAATCCGGGAATTACAAATGTTGGTAGCTGTTCTTCTGTGATTCCATAATATTTAAGAAATACTGTTTTAAATAAGCGTTTATAGCTTACACGCTGAATAGGATCATCTTCATTAACTATATAAGTACTATGAAATCTATCTGCCGGTACGTTTAATGTTTTTTCTCTATCAACGATAGCCTTATTTACATATTCTAAATCTGATGCAACCTGATTCAGATGTTGTATTGTCTCAATTATCTGATTTTTTAAGTCATCGTTGTAGGAAGTGCTAATGCTAGAAAATAAATTTCTTAGATCATTAAGTATACGTCCGTGTTCGGATTTAATTGGTCTTGATTTTGAATTAATTTCTTCAACATGAATTGTTGCTATTCTTGTTGTACCTTTACCCCGAACAAAATCTATATAATGAGTATGATGTGCATAACTACGATAAGCATCCGGAGTCTCTATAAACGGATAAGTTTTTCGATATTCTGAAAGTTGTATAAATTTTTCAACATCTATGACGAAGTCGGATCTCTGTGGTTCTGGTGGTCCTTGATAAACCGGTGGTTCTTCAGGCCATCCTAATACTGATCTAATCGAACTTTGATAAATATCTACGGAATAATCAGGGGAATTTATTTCAATAACCGCAGATAGTGTTGGTTCGTAGACAGTAATTGCTATGTTTGATTCTTTTCCTGTAATATATTTAATTCTGCGTTGGAACTCATCATTAATCTGCTCTATTTGATAACTGCCCGTTGGAATAGGAACTACTTGCCAATCAGGAGTTCCATCAGGCTTATTCTTATTAGCGAATACTAATGAATTATTTGGCTGTAGTCCACCAAATGGTTTTGATCTAATATTTGGCCAGCTATAATAAACTCGTAATTGTGCTAATGCTATTTCTTTTGCAGGAATTGATGTTGGAAAATTGACACTAAATTCAGGATTGGTCGAACTTAACGATATCATAGTAGTTTTTGACGGAGTCGTATTAGTGACGATCTGCTGAAGTAACTCCCTGTCTGTCATTATTATTATCATTATTATTTAATTCATTAAAATCATTAGCGATCACCTTAAAAGCGTCATCATAGGTTTTCATAATCATAGCAAATTCAGTATCGGATATTTCACCATCACTGACACACGAAGAAACGTACAAAGATAATTTAGAAAATGCATCTGCCACTGTATGTAATTGAATCATATAATCGTGCAATTTAGCATTTGTACAAGTATCTATCTTTTTGGCTATAATACCGAGAACTCCAGCAATAGTCG
The DNA here is from genome assembly GCA_016617855.1 of Megalonaias nervosa. Taxonomy (NCBI): domain Eukaryota; kingdom Metazoa; phylum Mollusca; class Bivalvia; order Unionida; family Unionidae; genus Megalonaias; species Megalonaias nervosa. The sequence continues at coordinate 114,659 of JAECUM010003348.1, read as the reverse complement.
TTGATGCTGAAACAATGATGGTTATAACAGTAGGTGCTGTCATCGTCAATGTTGATAATAATAATCCTGTTCCAGTAATAACAGCAGAAACCGAGTAAACAACTACATCAATAACAACTATACGTCTTTTGTATTTTTTTATTTTTATGTTTATAATAGTCGATAAAATTATTTAGTTTAGTGAGACGCTCACATACTTGATTGCATCTGTAACGTTGAACGTCGATGCGAGACTGTGGTTGATCCATTATACTAACAACGTCATTTAATTAAGTTTCAGTTACGAATTCTAGGCACCACCAGTAACGTCTCGGAGGCATTTCTGTTGATATCAGCGTAAAGATTTCTTTGATGTTCTTGGTTAGCATCACCAATAGAGGATTATGATATACATTCGGTGATAATGAAGTTGCCGCAGTAATTTCCGAACCGTATATAGATAACCTGTATAACTCAGTTACTTCCGCGGTATGTTCAAGTGTGTTATTTTGTGGTGTCCATGTTGATGATCCTGATGCTACTGTATATACGATATTTTTAATTTGTCCGTGTGGACTTTTAATCAGATTAGTTTTTTGAACAATATTAGGTATTCCACTGACAATGTCGTTGAGTTTCGTGTTAACGTCGGAGAGTTTTATGTCAACGGTTGGTTGTTCCCCAAAAAATTTTTTAATGGGTTTGTTTACATTTCTACGAAAATTTAAGAACGTTTCTACATGTTTGGAAAAAGTAGCACTAAGTGTAGTCATTTCATTATTGATTGTAGCTAGCGAAGTTGTTATAGGAATTTCCTTATCATCGACATACTTTTTCGTAACAGCATCAAAATCATATTCTGGTGTTCTAAGATTATTAATGCCATTATTATTCAGATTAAGAAATACACGCATTATACCGCCGTTGACCAATACGTATTTAGATTCTTGATCGTCGACATATTTCTTTGTTGCGGCGTCCGCATCTGCGGTTGGGTTTCCAAGACCTGTAATTTTATTTTGATTCATAATAATTGAACCTGTAAATGAATCACCAGCTTTCTTAATATAATCGCTGACTGACGTACCGGAATCTTGTATTTTACCCTGATCAGTAAAAGTAACTATATTATTAACAACCGCTTTAGGAACTCGTATAATTACATCTGGTATTTGTATATTACTAGTTTTTAATCGTCCTTCTTTATCCTGAAAAACAAATACTTCGTTTTGATCCACACTGGTTATGTTTAATAAATCATCAATTTCATTTCTGAGCTGATCGAGAGTTGCGTATTTAGATAAATCAGCTTGCTGATGACCTTTACCACGAGAAGATCTTCCATAAATATCCACCATTATATTTACTAATGTCTGTTTAAATGTGACGTCGTAGTATATTCATGTACAACTTTGTGGGTGGTTTTGTTGATTTTGATATAGCATCAAGTACGTTAAGTACTTCTCGACCACATATTGGTGGATCAGTTAATGTTTGTGTTGGTAACGTTGAATACCATATTGGAGTACTTTGATAGCCGCTAATATACTTTAAGAATTCTTTTGGTGGAGCTAGTCCATATGAATCAAAATAAATAATTCCACGTGGATCTATTGCATAAGCGACCCAATGCGTGCCTGGACCAGAATTTTCATCGAGATTAATAATACTGGTTTCAATGTTATTTGGTTGTTTTGGTAATTGATCACGCATGAAAACACCTCTGAAGTTTTTTATTTTTAATTTTTTAGCAGCATCTAGTAAATCAAAATTGGACATAGGAGATATTAGTAAACTGTCCCCGGTAATCTTAGGCCTTTTCCGTACCATGAATGTGGAGTCCCTGGTAATCTTAGACCCCTTCCCTTTTTTTTAATTCCCTTTCCTGTTGCTTTCTTTAATGCCATTCCAGCAGCGGTTCCAACAGCGCCTAATGCAGCTGCTTTTGCAACAGCTGGGCTGCAGCGGCTATTAATGCTGGTATAGCTGCGAGAAGTGGAAATATACCACCCGTCTTAGCGATGTCTTTGATGGCGCCCGCAGAAAGATTAAGTTTTATACCTTTATTTGATTTTTTGGCTTCATGAAATGCCCGAGCTGACGTTCTGTAAGAGATAATTTATTTGAACCGCTCATCTGATCTTTCTTTAGCAATATTTTTAATCCACAGTTATTTTTGATGCTGATTGTATCCTTTTAATCTGACCAGGAGTCAGACTAACACTAACGTGATTATACGACATTATAATATTCATAAACGATCTAATTACATGTTTTCTACTGGCGCATCAACTACTCGCATTCGTCCACCAACACCTTCAAGTAACATCGATTTATCACTGAGTATGACAGCAATTGCTCTGTAATTAGCAATAGTTCCTATTGTCACACGAGCTCGAAAATGTATATCGACTACTGACTGTCTGGCTAAATCTAAATGTTCGAGCGAAAAGTAATAAATCGGATATAAGGTTGTAAAATCTAATTGTGATATTTGTAAACCAGTATCAATATTTTGATCACGACCCATGAACGTCATCAGACGATGATATACACGCGCTACATGATTTTGTTCAAAATTCAGTAATATATCCTCGGATGGTTCTTGATGTCCATTTATTCTTAAAGAAACTTCGGAAACACCAAGATTGTCAAATATCATAATACTACGTGTTTGATTATTTACCCGTTCAGCATCTTGAAATGCAATAAATATATGTCGTGGTGCAGAAACATCTTGCTGAGAAGCTATTTGCCATGTAAATAAACCATTAATATTACTCTGGATAGCATCTGTGGTCATTGTTAACCACGATCATGCTGATTGACCACCGTGATTCATAAAAGAAAGTAGATGTTCTTCTTTAGGTATTGTTGGAGTCATCACCGGCATCCATAATGAAAGTTTTGTCAGAATTACTCTACCAACATCACCAGCGAGTCGCCAGATTGCATCATCGTCGGTTGCTTTTCGTACAAGTACAACTGTATGCTTAGCTCCGAAAATGACTTTTCTGACATTTCTACAAAATCCAAATATATGTGATAGTGGAATCGCACATGAAAATGCTCTTCTTCCACCACGCAACATTGCTCGACGTGATCTAAATCCTAAGTTGAAATCTGGATCTACATTAATAATCATACTTTGTACATCCGCATTGGCGTTTCTAGCAAAATTTCTTGGTTGTCCTATTTCATATTGTCGATACTCTGGAGAATCAGAAGTGTCCTTTACAAACATCATTGACGGGCCAGCCGATCTTGAATAATCGTCGCTGTATCTTGCAAGGCCAAGTATTGTCGTTGCAACATCAACGTCTTTCTGGATTGATTCAATATTTTTACCATCAATCATATACGTAGCACTATCAAATAACGCCATAATACCATTATTAACAAAACCGACACTAACATCGTCTCCATATGCTACTGGTGCTGCAGGAGCGGCGTTATTTAAAATCTCACCATCTACTTCAATAAAAGCCCCAGCGGGTAAGAAATACCTACTTGTATCCTGAACCTGTAGTTCAATTCGTCCACGCTGATCTGGAATTCGAGCGTCATAAGAATAATATTGATAATCACGCATAGACTCATCTTTAAGTACTGGTGCGTACATGTCAAATGCGGGATCAGATATGCGCTTGAACATCTTTATTATAATTATTATCGTCTAAAACGAAGACCACTTCGGGAAGTGAGACCACTTCCTGCTATCAGACTAGCGGTTATATTTTTTCTTTTTCTGACATTGGTACATCAGCCAACTCTGATAGCTTTTGATTAGTAATTTGATTTATTATTTTACTGACATTTGCAGGCATTACTTCAGTACTAGGTAATTTTACTGGTGTTTGAGGTTTTCGTCGTATTAATCGTGCTAACCTATCTTTAATCGCTGAAAATGCTTTACCAGCGACATCACCAACAGCGCCAATACCTTTATCACGAACAACGTCAATAGCTTTCATTCCCAGTTGCTTTGCGATCGGTGTTGCTTTTGGGGCTATCCTTCTAAATAGACCCTGAACAACATCACCTAGTCCATCTCCGTAGGTTGTTTTGTACACTGGTAATCGTGAGTTTATTACCCTGACCATAGTTGGTCCACGTTGAGTACTATATACGATCATTTTATTATAGTAATTGTATTTAATTACGTACTTAGTCACTATAGTAGTCATCGGCAATTTCATTAATAAGAGACTGATAAACATCAACGTCCATGATACCGCCAGTAAATAACCGTCTGCAAATATCAGCCGCCTCATTAATTATTTCTGGAGAATTATTACCAGCTCGTTTTCCTCCGATGAGGATTTCTAATCGTTCAACGTCAGAGATAACGTTATTTGGACATAGAGTAAAATCACCTCCGGTAGAGAGACCACTTCCAGTAGAAAGTTTTTCTAAACCTGAATTCAGTTTTTCTTCAAATCCTGATAATTCTGTTATTTTTTCTTGTAAATTGTTTTTTCTAAAATCCTCTCTTTCTTTTGATAATCGTTCCATCAGATACTGTTTATATTCTTTCACGTCCTCCAGATGTATCATTAATTCTTCCTTATCAGATTTATTAAGTAATTCTTTAAGGAATTCTAGTCTTTCTGTTCTTTCTCTCTTTTTCCTCTTTTCATATCTTTCCATTGTCCCCGGTTCAAAAGAAGCAAATCCCCCTGGTCTTCCTACGCCCGGTTTAGTTAATATTGATCGTGATGGTGGTGGTGATGGTGGTGGTGATGGTGGTGGTTGTTGTTGTTTTTCTAGAATTTTCTGTGAGGCTGGCGACCAATATTTTGATCCTTTTACTTTTCGTCCTTTTGCTGCTTCCTCTGGTGTTGGTTGTAATGGCGGTGGTAATGATAATGATGGTTGTTGTGGTAGTGGTGGAGATGGAGTTTGTACACGTGGTGGTGCTCGTATTAGTGGTGGTTGTTGTGGTGGTGATGGTAATTGTTGTTCTTCATACAATTCTTCTCTTTCTTCTCTTTCTAGTTCTAATTCTTTTAATTCTTTTTCCAATATTTCTCTCCGTATAATATCAACGGCACCTTGGTCGAGAACGGATCTTTCATATTGTTTAGCATCATCTTCAAATTTTTTAAACTCAGCTTGATATTTACCAGTAATTTTGGTTATATTTTTTGTAGTTCGAAATATAAAAGGAACCCATTTATTTCTTGGAATATCAGGAGTATTCGGATCTAAAAAATGATTACGATAAACGTATCCTGTACCTGCAAGTTCAATAGGAACATTATTAGCAAGAAGAAGACCATAACTGGAAAGTTTGGTTACTTGCTTCTTTTCATATTTTTTTCTTGATGTATTTGGTTTCTCAAAGAGAACATTCAAATCACCTTCAATTAATTCTGGTATATCCCTCGGTGGCTGAGCAGCAGCTATATCAACTGGAAGTCCACGTAAAATTCTTTTTGTCTGTTTTGTTCTTTCTGCTATTTTTCCAGTTGCCTCAGCGGTTTTCTCTAAAGCAGGAAGAAGAGGTTTAGTTGTCTCTGTAACTGGTTTAAATAATTGTTTTGTATCCTCTTCAAATTCAACATGAGATTCCTGACGTTCTTGTAATTGTTGCTTGACAGCATCACGAACAGGTAAATATTTTCTAATTGCTTCTAGTCGTTCTCGTGCTAATCTAGCTGAATGAGGTTCTCCGATGACAGCCATATTAATAATATTTATAATAATTGTTTAAATTACAGCAGCAGGCAGGGTGAATGACAAAAATTAAGTGACCCGCCGAGCAAACTAAACGCACTATAACATAAAAAACAAAAAAGTCAAAAATAAAATAATAAAAATGAGCTAACCCAAACGATTTATTATTCGTTTTTCAAACTATACGGTAATAATAAAAGTTAGGAGGTTCGGTTTAGCGTTATTGACCTTATTTTTCAGCCCCTGTAGGAACCTTTATTTTTGTAAAATAAGGTCTCGTACAAAGTGGTCTGTTCACCCTGCCTGCTGCTACATCAGTATCAGAGCCTTTGCCTAAGTTACTGAAGCTTTCATAGATATGATTCTAATCGTGAAAACTCGAGCAAGTACTGAACAAAATCTGCGACCGCCATTTGGAGAGTGGAGAATCACAGGTGCTCGACGCGAGCTTGATGTTAAGTAAAAAACACTAATCTGAAGGAAAAAAAGTCATATAGAGTGACAAAAATACTTCAGATTACCCCCATTACCCGTTCTGACATTGGACCCTCTTTATCATACTATATATTAGTATGATAGAGAGTGTCCAATGTCAGAACGGGTCATGGGAGTAATCTGAAGTATTTTTGTACGATAGAGAGGGTCCAGTGTCAGAACGGGTCATGGAGGTAATCTAAAGTATTTATCGCGTCGAGCATCTGTGTCGAGAATACGACCCAGTTACTATAAATAGCAGATTTCGACCAGAGCATAAACAGTGACCACGTGATCTGACGTAATGGTCATTCACACCAATGAATGAAGTATCTAATAATGGGTTTTCCCCGAAGGTGGCGCTACAAAAACCTGCTCAAAATGGCTGATGTTTACAGCAGGCGTCAAAAGGCGCTTCCATGAGAATGGTGTATAGACGTCAAATCGCGCTTACATGCGAATCAGGTAGAGGCGTCCAAAGGCGCTTCCATGAGAATGGATTAGAGGCGTCCAAAGGCGCGTGCATGAGGCAAAGGGTTAAATTCTATTTCGGTATATTGAACATTGTAGTTTTCTTTTGGATGCCATTTAAAAATAACCTGCCAACCCTACTAAAAAGAAATTAAGAGAATCATGGTAATAATTCTCCCCAACTTTCCAAAATCCTCAATCAAAATAAGTAATAAATACTATAAATGATCGTGTGTTAGAGAAAAGACTATTTGAATTCAGAATTCAAAAATCTGCGAGAAAGCTTCAGTAAATTGCTGTAATATAAACAGTGGGGGAATGTGTACTGTTCCATTTTTCAAGAAGGTTGTTTAAGTTAGGATGACATGTTTACTACCATTATAGTTTACTTAAATCTAATGTTTTTCTGGATCTGGTGAACTTTCATGACTTTTATATTGTTGCTGGTAATAGTATATTTAATGAAAATAATTTTTTAACGTCAAAGAAATGAATTGGCAGAGATTGAAATTACAGTTTAATTTTAAATCCCCAAGACTATGCAATATGAATAAATTAACTGTAATAACTTAAGTCTGATCAGGCAATAGGTGATGAAAGTATATTACTTACTGGACACTGGTTGGTTAGCAAATTTTGAAAACTGTTTAATGCACAATATCCTAATATGATAGTTAAGCCTTAAATTCTTTCTTTTTTATTGCTTTAGGTTTAATCCAACATGCCTGATATATGCTCATTCAATTACAGTTGACTATCTAACCCAAACTATAAAGAATGGGTGGAGAAGAATATTGCAGACCCAAGGACTGCAAAATGCAGAACTTATAGCAAAATTATAGATATTACAAATATGGGACTGACTGATGACTTGAACAAAGCTGGACAATTTACAAATAGGGACATTTTGATTTTCCATCTTGATTGCAGGAAATTCTTCTAAGCTGTTGTCTCCAAATTGCTGTCAAAGTCACCGTTAATTTTTGCCTCTATAAGAAATCTGACATGCTTGCACCCAGGGTAGATGATGAAGGATATCAAGGCCAGCATTCAGTAGTCATTCCACTTGCTGGTAAAAATTCCAGTCAAGAATGGAAGAAAATATCCAAACCAGTGTGACACCATGATTAAAAAACTACAAGGTATTTTTGGAAAATTGTTTGAAATCAGAAGACTGAAATTTTGCTCAGTTCTCCAGATAGAAAGGTTGCTTAGATTAATTTTTTAATAACTTGATGGTAATGAAAAAGGAATATGATGTCTTGTGACCATTTGCAAAACACGTTCTAACTCTGTCTCATGGTCAGAAGGATGTGGAAAGAGGATTCTGCATTAACAAGGAAGCCATAAGAGATGTCCAAAAGCAGCTGCCTCTCATTTCAGGAAGAATCATTATTGATAGCATTCAGAGTGTAGGAGGCATTAAAAATGTATGCATTAATAAAGAAATGTTAAGCTATGTCTCACTTGTTAGGTGTGGTGGGTCTGACCTGTTGGGTCTTTCAGTTGACTTCGGGGTGAGGCGGGGACCAGTGGTATACTAATTAAAAAAACTAAGTCATATTGTAATCTACTGTTTATATCCAATATACACACTAAGTTCTGTCCACCTCTCAAAATTCTACACTAATAGTTATCTACTTTATTTCTCAATATATTTGTCCACTCAGAATATCTATCATTCCATTATGTCTGTTGGTTATCCTTTCTCTTAACTCCCCACCTTGTATATCTCTGATTCTGATTTCCAACTATATCTTATCTTTGCTGTCCCTTTTTGTTTCTCTGCTCTCTTTCTGCTTTTCTTTCTGCTTTGTGTCCTTCTGCTTTCCGCTTTCTTCTGCACACTATATCTTGTATCTATGTATATACACACCCTTTCCAAACCCTCAGAATATGATTGGCTAACCATTACTAGATAAATGACAGCTCCATTACCCCAGATCATACCGTCACTAAATGGTGCTGAAACAGCAGGAATATAACCCAGTTATCCAGATATGGCATGATGCTGACCTGTGTACCCAGATTCGTCAAAGCCTTCCTGAAACCCCAAAATGTGACTTGCTATTGAAATGTTCTCACACCCAGTTTGCATTAGTTTCCATGATGCTGATCTGGTTACCCAGATACATCATTGCTTCTCTCATATCTGTCTCTGAAATTCCCATATTCACACCCCCACCCCCACATATTACTAGTTAGAAACCTGATATTAGTACTGCTATATATTTAACTGTTGTCCCCACACTAAAATCACTGTTGTCATATGTACTAAGAATGCCTTTGGTCATACTATGCTACAAGTGCTAGACATGCATAGAGACGTGGATGAGAAGGAGATAAAGAGGGAGGTGTGTGAGGGGAGCAGAAATATGATAAAGAACAGCAGATGTTGAGCTGGGTGACATTTTAAATCAAAGATTAAGACTAATGGATGACATCTAGCAGTTGCTCAAATTAGCAGATGAAATGCTAAAAGAGACAATACCTTCAGCTTGCTAACTGCATCCAATTCTCTCAGAAAGACAACAAAATTGAAAAAGAGACTGAAGAACTTGAAAAGGAGATAGAGAAGAAAACGTATGCATCTCACTTCAAATACAAGGAAGCAACTGGAAAGTGATGTATGTTTTGTTAATATTATAAATAGGAACACATGGAAAGACTACATATGATTGTGTTTTTTTTTAAATACAAAATACATTAAACTGGATTATGACATAAATTAATATGAATTACTACATTAAGTCAAGGTGTTCAAGGCCAGGAAATTTTAAAATTCACATGTTAAATATATTTGTTGTTCACTTACTTGTTATTTTTCATTGATATTTCTCTTTCTTTGCAGTAATTTACTTGACAATGCAAGATAGTGTGGTCCTTGAGGTTTGTGAAATGGCCCAAGGGAAAATTTTGGAAAAGTCATAGAATTTGTTTTTGTTAAGTCTGCAGGAAGCCTGTATATACTTCTCAGGAAACATTTCCATGTCAGCATCTGTAAACAGTTTGAAATTAACACCAGTCTTTTTCAGGATTTACCGTTTTCTTAAATTGGTCTAAAATTATTAATGTCATACTACTCAAAGCTGATCCTTGTTTAATTAGCTTACCCAGGATTATTGTTTAGCTTTATTTTTTGTGCAGAGAAAGCTACTGTTTGATGTGAATATATTCTTCTTTAGAGTGAAGAATTGTCAGTATAATGTAATCCAGTCGTGCAGACTGTGTGGTCCATGGTATGATCATGCTCAGAACGAGCGCAGACAGTTCATATTTTTCATAGACTGTCATATAGATGTGTCCTGTGATTCACCAGAGGATACTTGCTTGTAGCAATATTGTTTAACTGCGTTTGTGGCTTGGCCTCTATAAATGTTTCTCTCAAATGGTGTTACGCTATATGTTCGTTGTTCCAAATCATATGTGGTAACCATTTTCCCTCTGGTATTTGGTTTCTTCAAGGACTTTCTGTGCACTTGTAGGGGTTGGGTACACTTTACTACCTTTATCACATATATCTAAGTAAGTTATGTGCAGGAATAATGACAGCCTGCCAACAATAGAGGCTATGTGTTTATTCTGTTATGAACATGGTATATATTGTATTATTCTATTCAATGCATCAAATTTCCCTTTCTACAGTCCATGCTTCACATAGTTTTTGTGTTTATAGTTTATCTAATCAATTAAACCTTCAGGATGCCTATCCACACATCCGTATATTTCTTCCTCGCGACACATATCTCGGGCTTTGTTTGGATCGTTGTAAATTATTGGTCGTGTCATTCAGACTTTCTTCTGTACCCAGAGTTTTCACCCAAGTTATGAGAAAGTAGTGGCTAAGACTACTCTCAGTAACTGAGAACACCAATTCTCCAGTATTTCAATGATTGACTGATCCACAGTCCCATCCCTTCATCAAAATCTGTTCTGCTGTTGATCCGTGACAACTCAGTTGAGCCTTTTGGCTAACCCTGAGAAATTGGAACTACTTCCATCGCAAGAATTTGTTTACATGGGGATGAATTAACTTCATGCATAGATTGAATTCTGGCTGTGTTAGAGGTACTGTGAGCCAAATGTTTTTTCTGCTTGACTGTACCGGTACTAACATTTCAGTAACGTTTCACTGACACTTCCAAAGGTTTCGAATGAAATAATGGGTACAAATTATGAAACACTTAATTAAATTAATTAAGCATCACTTTATTAACAACTGTAGTATTCATTATAAATGAAACAAAATTATGCAGCTATTATATGACATGCACAATACACAAGGAGTTGTACTAGAGACATGAATGTTGAATGTGCAAGCTGTGATGCTGTTCTGATTGCTTGAATGAGTCATCGAACCATAAGCAGCAGTGATATAATTACTATGATTTTACTCAGAATTCTAACACAACTGGATATTTAGCTAATATAAACAATAATATCACTCTTGACAATGAACAATGATTCAACTTTTGAGTAATGAAAATAACTCCACAAAGATGTGACCATCTTTGAGAGATATGGGTATCTGGCAGCAATATCATCACTTCCCTACCAGTGATCTATATGTTGTCCCTCCTTAAATTCTGGAAGGGAATCGGTTTGGAACTTCCAAATCATCCTGGTCCAGTTCCATATCATTTAACACATTAAACACTTCTGTACTGTAGAGTTGATAGTAGTAAAAATCTTTTTGGCAAAAATCACAAAGTGTTGTCCTGGTATTCAGTTTTCTTACAAATTGACCAAATGTATTCCTATTGACTTTGCATTTAAGTAATTTTCATTTCCACACATTTTTCAAAATGTTCTTCGTACTTTTTGTGTCCATGTCTCAGTTGAAAAATTAAATGCCATATTTGGCAAGCATGCTCATTCTCATCAGTTTCTATTATATGAAGATTCATTGGGCAAATAACAAACTTCTGAGCAATCAGAAAGCTCTTTACAGCGATTATCTGTTATATAATATACAGAGCAAATGCTATCAAAAGGATGATTACTGGGATGGGACTTGTACAGACATTTGAAAACTGGATTGGAGATAAGGAAGAAAATTGGAATTTTGTCAGGTCAGAAGAAAAATGGAATTCTGCTTTAAATTGGAAAACAATCTTGTTATCTGAGAGCATTTAAATCAAGTTCAATTTTTTTCTTTTTAAAAAAAATAAAAAATGTGGAAAGAAGTTAATGTTGTCAAAATGAACAATAAAATTAGAGCTATCAGAAATTAGCAATATAAATTTTGCTGAAAATAGTTCAGAATGTGCAAGAAACCAAAAATAAATTACATTAAAATAGAACAACTATTTTATATCATTAGTGAAGAACTGTTTCTTATTTCTGTTCGATATTTTTCCACTGACATTTCAATTGAAAATCTCAGATATTTTCAGAACTTTTGGCAAATGCCAATACACTTTCACTGAAACTGGGTGAAGTACCAAGATTGTTTTAAAATAAGGACATTTCAATTACATTTCCACTAGGGCAATATGTACATTTATATAAGGTGTTTGGTATTACCAGTATCTCAGTTTACTGGTGCATACTTTGCTGTGGTTTGTACCATGGTACTATTTCACTGTACCAGTATGTTGGTAGTTTTCATCAGTAAGGAATGTATAGAAATTTACCTAGGATATTGTTACCACTTAAATGATATTAACGTCGTGTTTTCATTATTCAAGACAAAATAGTTCAACAAATTAACTTTCTTATTACATAATGGTTCTAAAAGATTAAACTCAGACCTTATTAGAATCCAAAACTTGGCACAACAAAATAGGATGATAATTAATGAAGGTAAAACAAAATGTATGATTTTGGGGACATCACAAAAGCTACGCAAGTCAGGGAACCCAGAACTATCTCTTGCAATAAATAATCATCCGTTAGAAAATGTCAAACATGAAAAGCTTGTAGGTGTGTCCGTTGATAATAATTTATTATGGCATGACCATATTGATAAGCTTTGGAAAACACTGTCATCAAAAATTGCCCTACTCAGCTGAGAATCAAGAAATATTTACCTACGGAAATGCGCAATCTATATTACAAGCATTATATTCTTCCAACAATGGATTATTGTTCAAATGTATGGGGAAGCTGTGCTAAATCTGTGCTTGACAGGATTTACAAACTTCAGAAACGAGCAGCACGCATAATTTTAGATGCATCTATTGATCATCCCTCAAAAGCATTGTTTACAGAACTTAAATGGTTCACAATATATGACGGGATAGATTTTCACAAGGCAGTTCTTTTATAAAAATGTCTACATGGAACTACATGAGAGCATCTTCAAGACTTATTCAGGCCTTTTTCGACAAAATACAAGTTGAGATCAATATTACATGGAAACCTTATAGCACCAAAACCAAGAACAGAGCAATTTAAAAAGAGCTTCCAATACTCTGGTACAGTTCTGTGGAACACGCTTCCACTACATGTAAAATCTGTTGAAAATATTAGAGTATTTAAGAAGAGATATCATGAGCATGTATGTGTTTCTAATAGATAATGGAAGTTAGTATTTTAATACTGAATATGTGAAAAATAAACAGTAACTATTGCTATCTTCATATAATGTTCATTGTTATACTCTCCTTAAGTGGGCCTCAAGGGAGAATAGTCCTTATTGACTAATGAGTCACCCTCTATAAATACAGCATTATTATTATTATTATTATTATTATTATTATTATTATTATTATTATTATCTGCCACATATTAATGGTGAATATTACAAATATATTCTTATTACACACCATTTAAATCTTACATAACAGATCTGGCATTTGATACATATGTTTAGTCTGTGATTATGTAATGCAGAACTAAAATTTCTGTATTGCACACCCTGCCTGAAACTACCTTACAACTTCAGATATTAACACAGAGAATTAGAGTTAGTGAAAGTTGACAACAATAGTTTGGACAAAGTGCTTGACAATGAATTCTCGCATGAGGCTGTGTGCAAAGTGACACCAGTGACACTAACATAATAGGGATGGAGAGACCAAGTGCTTCCAAAATATAATTGCAGTATACCATGCTATGGTATCATGGTACATTCATAAATAACATGGCATACGGTAGCACAAAATTTTTCATGGTACCCAGCTCTCTCTCTCTCTCTCTCTCTCTCTCTCTCTCTCTCTCTCTCTCTCTCTCTCTCTCTCTCTCTATATATATATATATATATATATATATATATATATATATATATACACATGCATACATATATACACACACATGTATATAGGTACTCCCCAAGATATATAACTTGATTTCGTTGTCCTGGGGACATCTTGATATGCAGATTCTGACATGAGTTTAACTATACTGCATATGATTTTAACATCGTGGTGAAGGGAACTTTAACAAAGCACAATAAAAACTATTAAGATTATAAAAAAAAATGTAATAGAAATGATTTACACATAAACATTGGGAGGAGGAGCAGAACTGTATACTGCTTATGACTGCTTTGATGGCCTAGCGGTTAGAGCATTAGTGGTTAGAGCATTAGTCTCGAATGCGGGAGATTACTCCGGCCAAATCATACTAAAGACTTATAAAAAATGATGCTAACGGCTGCTTCGCTAGGTGCTCAGCATTCAGAAGTTAGTGTTAGGACTGGTCAGCCTGGTGTCAGGATAATCTGACTGAGTGGGACATGATGCTACATGTCTGTGGCATGATGCCCCAGTGCTAGACATCACTATAATCTGCCACACTGCAGACATCAAAGAGATATGACTGACAATTTTTTAAAGTTATGTCAAAAATCCAACTCACACACACACTCGCACAGTACTGGATTCAAAGTAAAACAACTGTCCATGTTTACAGTTCATTATGTATCAGCAAGTTTACATACGTCACAGTTTACTTATCTTGGGGACTGTTCAATAAAATTGGACCAAATTCGATAGAGTGCATTCGGTCATAACACCCTTTTCATTTTGTTTCCTAACAATTGATGCTCATTAATCGCTTAACACATTCTCCATTACTAAAATTATGAAAACTTAAAAAAGACATGAACCTATCAGAAACTATTTTTTAGAATTTTAACTCAATTTGACAGAAAGCATTTGGTATTAAGGCCTTTCAAATTTACAAAAATCATGGCAATCCACCATCAAATAATTGACAACCACCTTTGCTAAAACAAAAAAATATGCATAATCCAATTTAGTTTTCTATAGTGCTTCGGCAAAATAATTAAATAATAATAACCCCTCCCCCTTCCCCCTAAAAAGCACATGGGTGACTCTTTCTCTCTCAAATTACCACTTGCATTGTTTTTTTGGAAAATAACCAGGTTTTAGTGCAGTACATTGTTTTGGAAACTACACATCTCGATCAGACCCTGTGATTGGCTTGCATGGTTTCCACAAAATTTTTAAAAAGACCCTTTACATTATTTCTATTGTGGCTTTAGTTAAATTAGGTTACTTATGCGTTTATTTTTGTTTTGTCCATGCACTGGTAGGTTTTGAGATTCACCACAAAACAAACACATGGTAATGCTTGCATCGTATTGGTTTTGTACTTTAGTATTAAAAAGAAAGATCACCATCAACCCAATGCATGCAAATCAGAGACAGTGGTTCCAGTATGACTGTTGTTTGTAATCTTTCACTCTAAACATGTTGAATTGGGAAGATAGAGGGAACAGGAGAGATCATTTGTGTTAGTTTACAAAAGGATAACAAACACATCTTATAAAATAAGAGTTTACAAATGGAGGAGGGCCAGATCTCAATTCTTAGAATGCATGTGCATTGCCAGCACCCTCCAGTGATGCCTAAGTTTAAAATTTCAGTAATGATTCAGAAAGAGTGAAGTATTGCTTGGTTTGTGCAGGAATCATCTGAGATCAGTGATACAAACCACATGGAGGTGAAGTCTTATTTTACCAGAGGTAATGACATATAAATAATTTGGGTTGTTTATAAAATTTCACATGCAAATATTAAACCCATCAGAGAATCATAGAACGCATTTGACATCTTAATTAATGGCCCCAAAGGATGTGGAATTACCCTATTTTGATAAAATAGGATGAGACCCAAATAATTGTACGGAAGACTGGCTATGGTGTAATGACCTATTTGACTAACTTATCAGTCGCAAAATGGGTATTGTAGCTGGCCAGGAAAATGTTATTGGGAAAGAAATAGTTAATGTAAGAAGTGCAGCAATATTTTACATACTTCCAAACTTCTGTATAATGAGCACAAGGTATATGACCCTCCCTGATTTATTCAGAGAAAACTTCCCAGTGACAGGTCCGACTTTACACAAAAGTACAACAACCCAGGCAAATACAAACAGGTACCACATTTGCAAATGGACAAATTAAAAGATCATGTCCAAAATACCCAGTTTTAAAGTTGAAGAGAATGAGTGTATTGGCCACAGTCACTTGGGACCTGGTGAACATTCTTGAAAAATATTACACTCACCAAATGTGAATGAGATACATTTTTCCATGCAACCAGCAAGGTTTCTCTCTGATAGCAAATCAACAGATGTAGAGTTGCAAGTGTGAAGTACGGACAATTAATATTATTGTGTACATCCAGTGTGCTCAATGTGCAGATAGAAGGGACATTCATCAACAACAATGAACCAAGGTAAAAATCCGAGGGGGTTGGGGGTAGAAGCTGAAGAAGTAAACTTGAATGCTACCATTGTGTGCCATTAACTGCCAGATATAGAAAACCTGTTTTATTTTTATGAATAGAGACACTCTTCAATGCCAAAGTAGTTTTAAAAGGTTGTTTACATTTTGTTTTGTGTCAGGGACACTGATTTCATTCTGCTTTTTGGTGTGTGTGTGTGTGTGTGTGTGTGTGTGTCTCTCTCTCTCTCTCTCTCTCTCTCTCTCTCTATATATATATATATATATATATATATATATATATATATATATATATATATATATATAATTATTTCTTTTGAAAATTAATATTTCTTGATTTGTTGGCTTTGAAATACTTGTGTTAAATTTCTTGTCTTTTGTTTTGTTTTACCTTTTAAAATTTTGGCTCCAGAATGCAAAAAAAAAACAACAAAAACAGACATGGCCTTAAAGTAGCTACAAAGCTTCATATTAGCAAATTTGTAGATCAGATTATTTTCAAGAAAGATACAAGTTATTGCCTAGGACTGACTTGATACTACATGCACTTCTTCATTTTTGGCATTTTAGTAGGAAGTGGCTGGAGAAAATTTTTAAGCTAGTGGCAATTTAATTTCTCATGCAGTTGATAGTATAGCAGTATTGCCACGAAGAGAAAACACGTAACAACTTCACAAAAACTGCTGAACAGCATTACACCAAATCCGATAAAAAAAACACCCATCATAGAAGTGTTTCTTTTATTATTTGTTTACAAATAATGTTGATGTATTGTCAAATATGGACTCCATTACAAAAATTGCAAAGCTTAAGACATTCCTTACTCAAAAACTACATTATAGAATTTTAACTCAATTTGTCAGCAAATATTTTGGCATGAAGGTCATATATTTTATATGAATCATGCCAAGCCACCATAAAATACTTGACTCCACCCTAATAAAGAAAGGAAGAATACAGAGTAGGGTTTAAATTTCAAGAATGCGTGGGAAAAAAAGAAAAGGCATAACCGAGTTTTTAAAAATTACCTCATATTTATTTTTTCTTTCCAGATGCCCAGGTGACAATATCAGCAGACAAAGTTTCACCCAGGGATGGAGAGACAGTAAACTTGATATGTAGTATTGTTCCATCTTTTACTGTGCCAGCAACTTGGACTGTCAGTAACACTGGTGTGAGTCTTACCGTTTGTCCTCCATCAGGACCTTGTAAGCCATCTAATGATGCAGCAAGATACACTTACATTGCTACTGCTACATCAATTGGTGTTACAATTACATCATTCAAGTCTACTAAGGATACATTTGGCTGGAAGTGTCAGTATGGTATGAACTCTGATGTCTATGTCATAAAACCTGTAGGTAAGTACATGTATATGACATGATTATTGCAATTTTTCATTTTTCGCTCACTTGGCCGAAGATCAAGAAGAGCGTATGGTATGACCACAGTATTGGTTGTTCATCGTGCATCTTCCATCATCCATCAGTCAATCAAAAGATGGTTGTAAACACACTTGAATATTAATTTCTTGTGTGATTTTGATCAGATTTTTAAAATAAACTGATATTTTCAAAACCTTGGATAATTTCAGCTATGAACAGCTTACATATTAACTCTTTACCACTTACTGTTGTACTGTTTGAAAACCCAACTATGACATTTGACTCTGTTATGTAATACTGCATAATATTAGTCAGTTGTTCTCTGAAGGATTTGAAATAAATATAATTAACTGCTGATAATTTTAAGTTTTTTCTCTGCCATACAAAGTCCATCATACAGGTTATACATCAAATTGTATATCAAGATATTTATGCATAAACAATATTTTCCACTTGATGGATTTTGTTGCCATCACTAAGCAGGTGAGAAACAAGAACATAATCTGAATCAACATTTGTTGACATTCGATCCAGACTCAAGTTTTTAAAAAAATAATCTTTTTGAAATATAACTGGTTTATTGCTGATGATGTACAGCAAGGAAACAGACATAACACACATATATTGCACACACACAGCAGCCATAGACAGGTTCTTGATGTACTTTTCACTGAAAAAATGGTTTACGACTCTTCTTTAGGCCAGGTAAGCTATATGATTCATGATACATAGCCCACATTATTATATGCCAATTTTTTTCTCTGTTAACTTTACATTGTCAGAATCGTTCAATTCTTTTCGATATTGCACTCATGTGCATTTCATATTGCACTCACATGTGTCCAATAGTGTATTAGAAACTACTTTGTAAACAAATCATGTTCACTCTCATAGTAAACGCTTTATGTTTTGGTTGATTAAATTTGTATCTGAATGAACTAAAGCAGATGTTTCGTGGACTGCAACATACCGGCTGCTTTGCCACATTCCACATTAACTTTTTTGATACAATGTTTCGGATTTAGTCTAGCTATAGACGCCAGACAGGGACCTTACAAATATCATGCAGGTGACAAGGCATAAACTGTCTTCTTCAGCTGGTAATAAGAATGGCAAAAGAAATACTTACAGTTTTACATCCTGAATTTCCTCAAAATTCACTTTCTTAGCTCTGCAAATCCGAATTACATGAGCCATGTCATGGGTTCTGAAGCTTGGTTACTGTAATTTTGACTATATTCCAAGTGCAATTACATCCTCCTTACCGCACTTAAAATGAAATAAACATTATATTCCATAGCGTCTTTTTGATAATTGCAATTCCCACATTATGATTTCAAACATTCAATGAGAGAACAGGAACACACTTGCAGATGTCAACACGCTGCTGAAATCCAATGTACTTCATATAGGATTGGCACAGATAAATCCAGTCCATAATCACGAAATTTCATAGAATCAACAAAAAGACCAAAATTTATTCATTCCATATCTAATGGAAAAGTTGTTGCAATGTGCATTCATTCACAATATGACTCCAAATTTCAATTTTAACTTTTGAAAGTTATGTCTAGCACGCAACTAGGTTCAGATTTATTTGGGAGGAGTTATTTGTGCATTAATAATGTTGTTGTGTAATGATGAATCTGCACTTGTGTATTTAGTTTGGAATACGGCATACATTCATTTACTTTGTTTCTTATAGTGTATTTTTGTTGATATAATTAAGTCTTAGGTAGAATTAAAAAAATGAGCATATAATAAGAAGGTTACTGCATTTGTATGGGAAAACATGAACTCGTTTAGTCAGATGGATATATTGCACTCCCAAGGTCATGCAGTATTTCCATCCAAAAAACTCGTTCATATTTTCCCATACAAATGCAGTAACCTATACGTTTTAGTAGGATCTGTTTTCTGTTCTAATTCTTACTTGTCTATCCACCTCTTTTACAAATTTGTCCCATTGCAGATACTGTTTTATATCTGTGTGTACATGGTATACTCCTGTCTAATGTACACAGTCTTGTGATAGAAAACTACTGCTTATTAAATATCACATGTATATTAACAACAAATATTAACACAGGAATTTTAACACATATGATAAATGTCGTACACAGTTTACTTGACTGTCATAATATACACTATCATAAGTGGGATTTATGTGTCATATGAACTTAAAAGTTGTTAAATCTAAAACAATGGATTTTATCCTAAAGTGTGATGAAATAGAGTTTAAGCATTTTAGTAAAAAATGATGACATATAAATATTAAAAGTTTCATTAGTAGCCTCTTTAATCATTCACAATTGTATCTCAAATGTTTGCAGCCATTTTAAATTTATTATGGATTTCTTAATCATGTTTTATTCCAGTTCCAGTTACGACGGTTCAGTTGACAAATGCCTCAGATGAAACATTAACCTCAACATTAAATATTGTCAGGGGAGGAAGTACTTACATAAGATGTAGCACTGCTCCTTGTGGCAGCAGACCTCCTGCAACATTTCACTGGTACAGTAGAACAGTGAATCAGTCACCAGTACTCATTGGGAACCAATCTATTTCCTCCACACCTGGTTCAGTAATGGTACCAGGGCAGCCAGCGTCAGACCTACTGATATCCTACAGTACACTGACACAGACAGGAGCTACAATGTATCAGAATATGTATATATTCTGTGAAGCTAGAGATGAGGCCAGCACTGGGAACTATACACAGTCGGGGGAAGTTCAACTCAATATAGTGTGTATGTACATTACATATTTTTATTGAAAATGTTGTTGGAATATTAAAGTTATATGAACTGTCTGAAATGAGCAGGAACATACAAACTAAAAAAAATGGATCATTATTTAAAATGTTATATTTAGTATCAATTTTTCCACTTGTTATAGATCAGTAAAGCTTATGGGATGGCCTGTCATCATCATACATTGGTTTGTACTAGGTTGCTGTTGCTACTACTACTAAACTACATGGAGAATCGCCATGAAACTTTCATCCCAAAGGTTTAGTTGGTCCTAAATGAAATTGATGCTATCTAATTTTGGATGAAAAAAGTCAGAAAAATCATGGATTAGAAAGAGCTTCTGGAACGAAAAGCCATCCATTGTACATTGTCGATTGGTCTGATAGCACAAGGTTGTTAATACTACTCCTCCTGAGTTACAAGGAGGATTGCCATGAAACTTTAAACACACATTCATTCCAAGGTCTACTTGATGCTGAGTGAAAATGTTGCTGATTTGACATCCAGTCTGGCCACCATTGAATCCTTCTTAAAAGTCTGTTTATCGCTACTTCTCCTAAATGGATGGTAAAATTGTAATGAAATCTTTACCCCAAGATGTTGTATGACATCTGGTTAGTCCTAAATAAAAATAGGGCATATTTTCCAGCTCAAACATGGCAGACAGCTTGAAAAATCATGTTATTTCTATTCATTGTTGATGGATGGTCACATGGACATGGGGTTTTTATCCAAACACCATGAAACTTTAAATACACATTTAAGATCTAGTTGATCCTAAATGAAAATGTTACCAATTCGTAAACTATAATGTACAGTGTGACCCCGCTATAACACGGTAGTAGGGAGCCATAGAACCCAACCGTGTTATAGACCAAACTGTGTTATAAGCAACCAGGTCAGTTAGCTAAAGAAAATGATGCATGTACCCGAACAAATTTGCAGTGGGGGGTAGGTAATAAATGCGGGCGCAAAAGTACGTGCTTCATTGGCGCAGATATCATCTTAAATCGATGCATATTAAATGAGAAATACACCTGTAGTGAAAACAGAGAAGGCATATATAATATATTACTTTATTCAGAGAACCACGCATTGGTACATATACGTGTATATTGTTTATATATACATGTCAAATGTATAGCAATGAATAAAGTATTAACACCGTGTACTTACCCACGAATCACGTCAGATACGTTGAATCCACAATACATGTAATTCTATCAAAAATATGCACACACACACACATTTAAAATAGTCAATAATTTTGTCACAGGTCATCTAGGCCTGAATTCAGTGGAAAAAATAGCACAATCATGTAACGAATGATGAAGCACATTTACTTTTCAGTACGTCCCAAGTCAGTAAAAGTTTGCATTTTAAGCGCCCTCTGTAGAGTTCATAAGCATAAACTTTTTTCCTGTAAAAATGAAACTTTCACGGCACAGTAAAAGCGTTCCAGTCATGTTGGAAGATGAAACAATTGATCAGATTCCATTTCTTTTATTTAAGTTAGGTACTGACTTCCTTTGAAGAAAGGTTCTTTGTTTTTATTGAAGATTGTAGTGGGCTTTCTTTGATGAAGGGTGCGTGCATTATTGAAGTCACTGCTAAAGGACAGCTTTGGAGAACCAACCAAACGCCCATTTCTTATTGTGGTGGCAACATCAAAAAATTTTATTGCATGATTGAGACTGATTTTTTTTTTACCATTTGCTTAGTACGTTTTCATAACAATCGGTGCTTCAAAGCTAATGTTTTCTTTGAAATTTCAGCGACTATTTTATCTGGGTACTTTTTTTAAAAATGAATTGGCCGTTGTATAGTCAATTGTAGTTATTGTTCCTCCCTGCCTATTGAATAGACAAGTGAGAGCTTGTTTTCTTTTTTTTGTTTTTTTAACATTTGTGGTAGTTGAGTGATGCTGCCTTGCACGCATGTGTCAGAAATTTAAAGAAAGGGTCAATCAACGATAGAGATGCAGGTGTTCTGGTCTGATGACAGGGATTACTGCAGAAAATGGGAATGTTCTGAAGGATTTAATTCTGAGTGAAAAGAAGAGGAAGTTTTCTTACCATCCACATACAAATGTCAGTCTATGTAAATATATTACTAGCGAGCGACCGAAAATCCGACGAAAGATAAATTATAAGATAATGCTTTGTCCAGTTGATCTCCGCTACCAGAAATGTAAATTTGAAAAAAAGCGGATATCTTAAAACATACAGTATTCATTCTAGATGTCAACATAAGCGGATTATGATGCAACAATGCACTGTTAAGATGGTTTGTTAATATGGACAAAGAATTTGTTTATGGAACAGTAGATAAATTTCAGTGCATTTTATATCAACTTTGCGGCTTCCTTTCATGGGGCCTCTGAATTTCTCCGCTCCAAACCAATGGTTGTATATACAAGTTTAAACAGCCAACAATGTTGCCAATTTAAAAAATCGCCAGATGGTGTATTTTGCCATCAATAAGGAAAACAAAATCGGAATTTGCGACATTGGTAAAGTCTTGCGCAATTTCTGAATAAACGTTTTACACTTTTTTGGGGTATTTTTAAAAAGAAAACACAATTTTTTCATATGTGAGAAAAATGCATAAAATATTTCAGGAGCCATGCCACGATCGTCTTGTGTTATTCATACGCGATCTCTTCCCTAAAATAATGATAAAATGTTTTTTGTTTGAAAGAAATTTTTTTTTTCATGTCTGAGAAAAATATTTGTATATGAAATTTCGGGAGCCACACCACAAACGTGTTGTATCCGAATTCGTGTTATAACGGTGCGTGCTATAGCGGGGTCACACTGTGTAATGGCCACCATAGCAACCATTTTTAAAATCTTGTTCTTGCTACTCCTTTTAGTTGGAAAGTCATATTGTGATTTGGTTTTCACTAGAACACGTCTTATGTCTAGGTTGTCGTAAATGAAAATGGTGCCAATCTGACCATCATGGCAGTGATTTGTACAGTATTTTTGTAGCTACTCGTCCTGATTGGATGACCATATCGACATAAGAATTTCACTGAAATATTTGTAATGATACCTAGTGGATCTTAAAATGGTGCAAATCATGCATCCAATATGTATGCCATTGCAGCCAGATTAAAAATCTTATTTCTACTTAGTCTATCTGAATTGTCATGTTGATATCGGGGTTTGCATCAAAAGGTTTCTAATATATCTTGTTGGTCCTAATTGAAAATGGTGCTGGCGTGACGTTCATTATGGCCAGTACAGTTTAAAACTCTTGGTATAGATTAAGAATACTCAGTAATTAAAAGTAGAAATGATCTTATCTTGGATTCCTGGAAATTCAGTTTGGATAGTATAGTGTCAGTTCCTTTGAGAATCTCGGTTTTTAAAGAACCAGCAAGCATGAGCATACTAACTTGGATGGAAAACAACTGAAACTCAGTTGGAAGCTTCTTGTGTACATAATAATTTATTGAATAAGTTAACCACCAAACTATTTCTCTTGAGCATGAAAGTAATTCTATCCAGATAAATTTTTTTATCATTACATGGTATTTCATCTTTCAGATCCTCCATTGGTCCAGCTTTCCCCGAACTACTCTGTATATAATGTGACAGAAGGAACACAGAATTTTGTTTTCACCTGTAATATTACTGAGGCCAACCCTTTGCCACAGTCAAATGGTTATAGTTGGTTCCACAAGTCAATAGTTATGCAAGGACAAGTCTCATCCTCGTACACCATTCCAAGTGTACAGAAGTCACATGATGGAGAGTACAATTGTACAGCTAGGAATGATTATGGCAGTGGAACATCAAATTCTTTAGCTCTTAATGTACAGTGTGAGTATATTTACAGCTTGAAACAGACATTAAATTGTTGCGGGTGCACTAAATCATGTATTGGAGGATAATCCTTTTCCCAGTTATTATGAACAGAATGTTGTAGACATCATATTTTGTGCAATGTTTAAGTGCTATAATGAAAGGAATTTCAATAATAAAACAAAAATAATATTTAGGATGGAAATAAAATTTGCATAAAGGCTGCTGTTTATGCTTAAAAAATTTTTCA
Organism: Megalonaias nervosa; assembly: GCA_016617855.1. NCBI lineage: Eukaryota > Metazoa > Mollusca > Bivalvia > Unionida > Unionidae > Megalonaias > Megalonaias nervosa. Next base: position 90,195 of record JAECUM010003348.1, on the reverse strand, counting down.
TGATGTATATAGTGTCATGCACTTCTTATTTACGTAAAAAGCACACCAGATCATATAATAATGAACATTTGTATTTTCTTAAGAGATGATCTTAATTAGTCTACTTGACACTTTCACATCATTCCATACCTAATGACTATTTTGAAAGTCTCATAATGTAGGAAGTTACATTTGACAATGAAATGTCTGTTGATTGTGGGATATTTTACAGACATTTGACATGCTTAAGGGAAGATAAAATATAAACAATATAGATATTATTAATTTGCTGTAATTAAAACAAATAGAACATAATTGCATCAGTTGGAGATCTACATTGACTATCCAATCCAATGGTTCTACTGCTCACCAACATCTTATTAACAGTAGTTATTATGTAGTTTCGCCAGGTCACAATTATAATTTTCTAGGATTGTTGCTGAGATATGTTTTCTTTCAAATAATTTTGGCATGTTGCAAAGAATAATCATCATTGAAAACCGCACAACTCTTGATCTTTGATTTACAATCAGTGACAGAAAATTAGGTAATTGTCAGTGCTATCTGTAATAATGACTTTCAGGCCTTTCATCAACTGTAGCTCCAGTCAGATGAGTTCCAGGCAAACAATACCACTTGCATACACCTGAACTCCAATCCACCTCATTGTTCATGCCGTTGTGTATTTCATTCTCTCTTGGTGGTACAGATCAAAGAGCTCAGTTGGCTTTGTAACACACTGGCAGTTTGTTTTGTACCATATGTGACTGACAAACTGCACCCCACTCTTTTGTGACAAGAAAAGATAAAGCAGTACCTGATAATAATACACTAAAAGCTTTGACATGTTGGAACTGTAGCAAATTGCACAACTAAAGATACAGATTAAGTAGACTTTCAACAACTGTGCTCAAACTAGTTCAACATCAGAAAAAATTAAAAAATAACACTTTGAAACACCTTGAGCTGTGAAGAAAATTATTCTAAAACTGTTTGGTCATAGATTAAAGACTGCATTAATTATACAGCTATTAAAGAAATCACAAACATAAGGTAGCCAATGCTAATGATATGCATTTAATTTGCATATTATTAGATTCTAAAATAAAGTTAAGTTTATTTTTGTTTCATTGTAATATGAGGCGACTCTTCCAATACGTGTTTTTCTGGTTGGTTGGCTGTCACTGTTTCTGACTGCCAACCCAAGAATTTTTTTTTCTCCTTTTGTTGAACAAAAAGAAAAATAACACATTGCTGAAATTGATTTGTCCATCTAACTGAGCCGGTTTTGCCCAGTACTTTGAAATGCTTAGTACATTATTTATACTAATTGTTATAATGTATATATAATGTTTTTTATTTTATCAGAAAAACTTGTTTCTCTACCATAACTTTAAAACCAATGCAATAGGAAACAAGCATATATTTTGGCCCAATGTGATAAATGTTTTTTCAACAAAATTGAGCAGATCGCAGATTGATGGTAGTGCAGCTGTTGGATTTTGTGATAGTTATTACATATGTAACATAGTTACTTGCTTCGGTCACATTTATTTTTGCCAGCAGGAGTAACTGAATATTAATCAGTTTACATAAAAGTCTGTGAGATATCTGCCTTTTCAAATGACAAATTAGCAGTCATTACCTCTTTGACTTAAGTGCATGAACAGAATTCAATTCCCAGAGAAACAATACAATTGTTCTGCATATTACTATGTATGGCTGTATCTTGTTTTTAACTTTTGTTCATGATTGCAAATTGTAAGTGTCCCTTATAAGCAACATAATTGCATAGTTAATCTCTGTCCATGATTGTGCTTTGTGATTTAAGATAATGATCATTTGTAAACATTCTTTCTTGGATTTGAGTTCAGGACATTGGTTTATGCCTGGGAAATTCTGTGTGCTACCTGACTTCTCTTAGGTTGATTGCTAAACTTGAGGTAAACAGATCTGACCTTGTTTACACATTTGACAGAAAGTTTGATTAAACATATCCCATATCATGGCCATCTTATTGAGTCTTAATTTTTTATATAAGGTTGTTTACATCAAAATTGTTCATTCCCTTCTGCGCTCCATGATATTTTTGGACTAAATTACTATTTGGGGAATATTGTGAATTCGTTCAAGGTCATTCTGGATTATATCAATTTGATGTATCAATATTGCTAGGACTTAAGCTCATTTAAGACTATTGGAACATCAGCACATTCAGGATTGGAATTCATTTGGAGCACCACTGGAATTGATTTGGAATATTCTGTACTTTTGGACTTGTGATAGAACTTTCAGGACTGTTTGGGATTTAATGTACAATACTGTAAAATTTTGACTTTGTATTCTCTGGAAATAATTTGTTAAACTTGTTGGTTTTCGTTCTTTTCTGTTACAGTGTTTGCAACAGAAAAGTAGGGACTCTTCCTGATTACAAATTTAAGCTTTAGAATGATCCTAATGTTGGCGGAGCGTTTCAAACTATGGAAAGTATTTATGATAGAAATGTACATATTTCCTTTGCAATTTTATCAGGATATTTAGAGGGCAAAGACCTGAGGGAGTTTCCTCTAGAATAGATATAATGATTGAGTCCAAGTCATCCATAGGGACATAGGCTAATTATTAATAGAAATTTGTGCATATTCATTTATTGCAGATAGATAACAAGGACCCAATATAGGATGCTATCTATACACACTGTAAGCCTAACACTTTTTAAGGAGTCCAAGTCATGTATACAGACCTGGGATAAATATTAATAGATACATATACAACCATTATTGGGGCCCCGAGTGGCCGAGTGGTCTAAAGCGCTGACCGTTACGGATCGCTGCCATCTCACCTCTATCTGCGTGAGTTCAAGTCCAGGCTCGGCCAATGTGGGTATGTGAGAAAGCCTGCCAGTAGCTTCTCGTGGGTCGGTGGTTCTTCCCGGGGTTTTCCAGGGTTCTTCCTCCACCACTAATACTGGCCGCCATGTATAGCCTATCTTGTGCTGAAAAATGGCGTTAAACCCTATAACAACAACAACAACAACAACAACCATTATTTTTCATGCAGTACCAATAGAGGACAAGGGCCTAAGGTAGGCCTAATGTGGGTACATCATTTCGAACTATGGAAAGCATTTATCATAAGTATATACATAGCTTCTTTGCAATAGTAGTAGGATATTTAGGAGACAAGGACCTGAAGGAAGTTGCTATGGAATAAGCATAATGTTTGTGTATTATGAGTGCAAGTGATGTGGAGGGACCTATGTTAATCATATGTAGAAAAAGATTCTTATTTACTGAGTATTGGTAGAGGACAAGGACCTATGGTAGGATGCTATACTATAGATCTAATTCTTTTCTACGAGCACAAGTCGTGAAATGGAAGTTGGATAAATATTAATAGGAATATAAGCTTACTGAGTACAGGTACATGTACTACTCTCACAAAGAAATTATGTATACATCTATCAGTACAATAAGAGGACGAGAACCTAAGGGACATTGCTATGGAAAAAGCAGTTGTCTTTGATGTGTCCAAGTCATATAAAGGGACCTAGGATAATTATTAATTCAAATACATTGTTTACTCATTGAGCAGTGGTAGTGGACAAGGGCCTAAGGTAGAAGCTATACTATAGGTATAACACTTTTTTAAGAGTCCTGAGCAAAGACCAGGATAATAATTAATAGATGTATAAGCTTATTCATTGAGTACACTTAAAGGAAACGGACCAAACGAAGGATGCTTTAGAATATACACAATGTTGGTGCATCATTTGAAACTATGGAAAGCATTTGTGATAGATATAAACGTAACTTCTTTGTGATAGTATCAATATATTTAGAGGACAAATACCTGATGGATGTTGCTATAGAATAAGCATAAATGTTTGTGCATGAGTCCAGGTCATGTACAGGAACCTAGTATAATTATTAATATAAATATATGCTTATTCATTGGGTACACATAGATGACACGGACTTGAATTAGGTTGATTTAGAAGAGGTCAAATGTTGGCACATCATTTCAACCATTTTAAAACATTTATGACAAATAAATAGATAACTTCCTTACGATACTATCATTATAATTAGAGAACAAGGTCCTGATGGAGAATGCTATAGGGTAAGTATAGGTTTTGTGTACGAGTCCAAGGCCTGTATAGAGACCTAAGATAATTAAAAACAACTGTATGCTTATTCATTGGGTACATTTTGCAGAGGGCAAAAACTTAAGGTAGGATGCTATGCTTCACATACTTTATCTACGCAATTTGTAATTATATCTTAATTTTAACTTTATTTTTGTTTAGAAACAAACTCAAAAGCACACTTTATCAGATTTGTAATGCTCATCATGGAAATAACCTTGTAACTGCTTTGAGTCTTGAACCTCACATTATTTTTGGAAACCTTGAAAACACCTAAATTAAACCTCAGCTTTCAAAATATAATTTCACTTTTAACCCTGTGTATGTATATTATAAATACAGTTGGTATGCATTTAAAAACTAGCATATTCATATGCAGTGTATTTTGGCCAAATGACTGAAAAAGAGAACAATATAAGCTACCGGTATATATTGTAATGAATTTTAACTGAGTAGCTAGATTACTCTGTTGTAATTGCAAGTTAGTACAAATGCTTAATCAGCCTCCTTTAGTTAAATATTTTCTTTAGCTTTCTGAAAGTTCACTATAAAATGACACTTGAAAAGATTTCTAAACTTATATGAAATGACCCCTGTACCATGTACATAAGAAAATGTACGTCTTTCAGATCATACTATTGCTTTGTTGCCTTATTTCAGATGATACTGTTCATCCTAATTTTTTTGTTGTCAGTAAAACATTACCATAACTGTTTAAAGGCAACACACTGAAAACTTAAAGTTGGTATATGAATGAATTAAACCCTTCTTTGCAACTGAATTGACACAGCCAATATAGTAAATGGATCCATTTTAAGAAAGAGGGCTTTTCTTAATGTAACCGCTGACTATAGCTTTGTTACAACAGTTCATTGATAGACTGCAAATATAAAGTTTTATTATTTGTCTACATTCTTATAATAATGTTAGACATTGGTTATATAGTATTTGCATCAATTTGTTTTCTTCGTATTTTCACAAAAATGAAGTCAGAAAACAATTTTGACCTTACAATACCTCTTGAATTCCACAACATAGCACTATCCCATACGTTTCTGACCACATACCGCAATGACTTTAAGTCTTGGGGAAACTGTCATTCTAGGGACATCCTAAATTATTTTCAAAAGTAATTTTTTGACTTGTATATCTTGGGACCCAGAATTATTTAAATTTTTTCATGTACTATAGATCTTAGGACAACTTCAACATTTTTTGTTTGACTAATTGATCAAAGTATTTTCTCAATCGTAACAAACTTATAAAGAAAAAGAAGAATTGACTGGTTGTTACAGGACTATCATCATGAATTATTGCATGGAGTTGTAACAAATTGATATAATTTGGTTGAAAAGTCAATAAATATATTTTTATTGGAAGAATGAGATTTGGTAAAAATGATGCATAAAGCAAAATCTATATCTCATATTTTTGGGAATAAATAAAGATATAAGTAATGCTAGATGCAAATTGCACTGTGTAAGTAATGTTCTGTACACTATATATAGTGCAGATTGCCTGGTAAGCTCTAAGCGCCCCATGAATTAGTGAGATCCTATTTACTTTTATTTTATTTTATGTTGGAAGAATTGGACAATATGCACATGCAAAATAATAAATATAAACAATCATTGTAGTTACAGCAGTTTATTAATGTGTGTAATAAACAAGAGCTGGTCACTACTGTGTGCAGTATGTTGATCTTGCCAGTTTTGTCTTGATAATGACTTGGGTTGTTAATAAAGTGATTCCTCCCAGACAGTTATGTCCACTACTATTTCCTGGTGACAGATTTACTTATGGTTCCAAACTATTTTATGAAGAAAATAATGTACAAGCAGCAGTTAAAATATTCATTTTACCAGTTCTGTTCTTAAAACACAAATTGCTATTTACATACTTTTAAGTTTTGAAACACAAGTTAGTATGTGTTTATCATCAAATGATAACTTTAAGAAATCAGGCAGTGATAGCTGCTAACTTACTCTGGAAAGGGTTAATTTGTCAATCAGCTATCAAAACACATGCCTGTAAAGGTTCAAGAGTTTGTTTGTCGGCGCAGTTGGCCTAAAGATTACATTTCACCTTGAATTATGACATAACACTGGAATTAACCTAGCTAAGTAATGGAGCATCTCAAAAAGTATGGTCACTCAATGTACCTCTAAAAAATCACATGGCAAAGTCGTTTTTACTTCACAACAGAAGAAGGTAAAGTTGTCATTTATTAGGCGACTTAGTCACCCACTTCTCCTGGTAGTGTGACCCATGTACAAAAACAAAGACCATAAAATCACAAAACAAACATGCTGACAGTAGAAATGAAAATTTTTTAGGAAACTTCTATTGGGTACTGGTCGATTCTAACGATTGGTTACCCGGATACTCGATCAAACAGAAATTTTATTAAATATGAACCTGAACTGCTTTGTTATACATTCATACATGCCAATCTCCAGGAGAAGTATAAGCGCAATTATTACCAATATAAGTGGCAAAAAGCATAATCTGAGCATAAAAAGATGTTTATGTTTATAACATTTTATGTTACATACCACAGTTACAGAAAACTATGAAAAATGTACATTTACTTTTGCTACTTATCTGGATTTGCAGTTAAATTTGTGTGTGTGTGTTTTGGATTTTGAATGTAGCTTTAACAAATTTTTGTCCTATCGCTACGATGTCTGAAGAGGCAGTTTATATTGATGTCTAGCACTGAGGTAATATGCTGCATCATGTCCCACCCAATCACATTATCCTGACACCAGGCTGACCAGTCCTAATACTAACCTCTTAATGCTGAGCACCAAGCAATACAAATGCTATTACCATTTTCTTATGTTGTTGTTATGACTTAACTGGGGTTCAAACCTGCGACCTCCTGCATCCGAGGAAAATTTGTGTCAAAAATTGGATAAATCGATGTGGAGTAGTAGTTAGTACAAGGGTATAGATACAAAAGAAATTGATAAATTATTTATGCATAACACTCACTTTAACTAGTCGACATACATATACAGTAATAACTTTCGTGAATAGCCATAAAGTCCACTGTTGTATTATATCACTGTCAAATATTATTTCATAATTTTTAAAGTGCTATTAATTTGTCCATTTCTGGATGCAACATGTTTTTAAGTTTAACAAAAACCTTCCCATGTAACATTTTTCAGTCATATAACATCCATCAGTCAAATTGATAAAGCTCGCTTATCAAGATATCTGGTGACATTTTCTTTCAACTTGGACTGGTCAGCTATGTATGTGGTATCAAAAAAGAATGCAACTGTGACACATGGTTTCACATTCAAGGAAACCCTCTGTTTTCTTTGAACTGTTAATTACATACTATAAATAGAAAATAAGGAAATTAGAGGGAGGTCTAACGATGAATACAGGTTTGTATTGTTGTTTCCAATTTAATGATCAGTCATATATGTACTAAATAATAATACAAAAATAAACTGTAAATAGGTTTAGCATGTCATTTTCCTTTGGCCAGTGAGAGGGCAGTATTCCATGAAGCGAGTTGCACTTAAATATTAAGCGGGTGCTATCATGGTAATGTTGAGCGGTATCGTGGGCAAATGGTCTTTCATTCCGTAAAGTTATGATAGTAAGCCAAACTTTCGAGAGGCCTAAAAAAAAGGAATGCCTGAGCTTAGCATCTGTACCACATTGATTACGCTGTGCAAAATCTAGCTTGAAATATCAGCATTGATTCTTAAATAGGTCATGCGAGAAAGGAGAGAAGTGTCCTCACTTGTATTATTGTATAGTACATGCATGACAAGTAAATTTTAAATAATGATACGAGCTCCTGTGACAATGAATAAATGCGCACATAACACGAGTCTCGAACTGTAATTGTATGTCTCAATCTGAACTTGGACAACTTTTTCATGGGTACCTGGTTATCCATTTTATTACCCTGGTTATTATCAGCATGCAGGTACCCGAGTATCCAGGTACCCATTGGCATCTTTAGCTGACAGTAATTAAAGAAGTAGACATTAATATGTCTTTAAGTCTGTTCTTATAGTCCTTGTTGTAAGATACTGAAATGTACGTACTGTTTTTGAAAGTAAAACTTAATTACCAGCTCTTTTAGACCTACAGATAATGCACTGAGGATATAAAATAGAAATTCATCACCATATTAAGTACATCCTAACCCCCTATTGGGTTGCTTTGGTAATTATAAACATTTTTGGTATTAGAAATCTGCATGTATATATGTGCCACTTTATACCATATCACACCAGTCTGAATAATAAAATACTGGTTTTGAAGCAGTTATATGGATTTGAAACAATGTATTGTTTTGAAACAACTCAGTATACATTTATGAGGTGATTAGAAACAAATCAGCGTAGGTAACGTGGACTGAAAGAATATACTGTATCAAAGTAAGTTATTCCTGGATCAACTGAAAATAAACACATAACTCCTACATAACATATTTAAGTTATCATGCTTTTCCATTTCTTTCAACCTTAAGTATTGGGTAATATTAAGTTTGTCAGATAACTAAACCAGCAATCATAATACACCACTCCCTCGATAACTCAACGCCCTGATAACTCACGAACCCACTTATAATGCGGGGTCAGGCGTGAATCCCATATTTTAAACCAGAAAATACCCCCAAAATTGATCCTTATTTACTGAACTTGAAGAAAATCGCGATCAAAATTAATAACAGAGACTTTGATATATTGCTCGTTTTATCGCCGACAATGGTAGATAGGACCTGAAATTTTCAATTTTTTACATTTTCTTCCAAATGGTAGTATACGGCCATTAACGGTATAAGGAAATTTTGATCAATGAAAATATCGACTCCCAATTTTGCAGCGTACTATTAAATACCACTCTGGGAACCAGACTTATCAAGGAAACAAAAAGCAGTGACGTAATACACAGATGTTTTCGTGTACATGTGATGGTTGTTGAAACAAGTTGGAACTATCTTTCACATGTTGGACATTTTGAAAATAAATGTTATTTAAGCAGAATAATGAACAACTTCATTAGAAAAAAGCGCATTGTTAAAAATTATTATCGATTGATTATAAAATGAGGATTCAGTCATTAAACAGCCCAGTTCCCTAACCCCAACCCTCCCCGTTGTTTTCTCGATGTCTAAGTGAATTTTGTCAACTTTTCGAGACCCCTCGGTAATTCGCGCCCTCGCTTATAGTGCGGTCTATGTTTGTGGACCCCGTTGTGCACGAGTTATCGAGGGAGAGGTGTATATTTTTTGAGATACTGTCAAACAAATACAGCTTAGTAATGTCTGCTTGAAACAATGAGGACTACAGTAAACACAATACTGGTAATATTGGTGTCTATCCTCCAGTAAAGTGTGGGTTCTAGTTGTAGGTAATAATATTAGTTTTTGAAGAAAATTTAACACTGATTTTAGAAAAAGAAAACAAAATTTATCTCTGATTTTTATGAGCTCTACTTTGGTAGCATATAGGAAATATGTCACACTATTATTTGTCTTTTATGCCTTGCAACCAAGACTGTTCCGTATTTGTTAAGATTGTTTTTATTTTCTTCAGATCCTCCATTGATACAAGGTCTGACCAGTCCATACAAGGTGATAGAGTACCAACCCCTCAATGTGACCTGTAAGGCCAGTAGTAACCCACCAGCAGATCAGATATTATGGTTCCCCAGTGGGGAGGGCTCTGTACCATCCAGGTTGCTCTTCAACTCATTGTCAAGGAACAGCAGTGGGACCTACATCTGTACAGCCCAAAACACTATGACACTAACAGTTGGGGGACAACAAATAGGCAGAAACACCAGTCAGATATATGTGGATGTTCTTTGTAAGTATTGCTAATGCTTTAAATTGTATGTTATATGCATTTATAATCAGAGTAAAACTGGGAACTGACTATGAATACACACCAGCACAGATCTTGTAAAGAATTTAAGATTTTGAAGAAAAGAATTTAAGTTTTTGAAGAGTAATACAATTATATTATGTTGAGGTTGAATAAGTAAGAGATTTTTTTTATGTGTTCTCAAGCACAGCAGCAACATATACCTTAGGCTGATTATCAGCAGCCAGATAATTAAAGGGATCACCCTGATGATACTGTCATTGCAAATTCATGAATAAGCATAGCTGCGGATGCTTGCCTTGCATCAATTTTGATTCTTCTCTGAGATTTAAAAGTGATGTCAGATTATATTGCTCCAAAGCTTGGCATATATGTACATATATATATATATATATATATATATATATATATATATAAGCTTTGAACAACTCTTCATGTCTCATTTGCCTGTATTCATCTTGTTTGCTTTTGGAAATACCAGTGAAAGCGTCCTGGAATATTCTGGAATCTTCAGAAAATCCACACTGCAAAATCGGATTTTAGGCTTTGGAATGATGAATATGGTAATACTAGTTTGGAAAAAAACATGAAAGGATGTTGCCAAGATAATGGAACTTATTTCGAATCATTTTGTAAACTGACTCATTTTAAGTAGACACAGTTCCCATTTATCTCATCATGACATCAGCTGGCCTTGAATGAGTACTATTTTCATGATGGTATTTTGTAGAAGGTCAAACAATATGAAGATGCATTTTAATGAAGATCTTGAAAACAAACAGCTTCAAGTCAGGTGTGTGTGTCCGCACTTATACCATAAAGATTAATGGATCAAAGTGCTATTCAGTTTGTAAAGTCATTGCAGGTGAACTTGATTCCTATGCAGGTGAACTCGATTCCTATGATTCTCATCAATATATCATATGTCTTTGAATTTCAAAGTAATAGCCTATTGTTAGATCACTGTATCCATTGCCCATCATCTGTGCATCAAAATATGTTTGCAAGTATTCAGGAAGCAGCAAGGAGGGTGAACAGACTACAATGTGAAATCAACTCATCTACAGCGTCATGATAAATTCAACATCAAGATTAAATTTGCATTTATGCCTTTTCATTTCGTTGATAACCAGCTAATTTTTTTTTTTAACCATATCAGATGTTTCGTTGGTTTTCTGCTGATTATCTTCCACATTATGAAGCATCCTGTGTAGTTGAGTCATTTTTGTAACTCTCAATACTGCCAAATACACTAGATTTGACCATTCAACATGATCTTTCACAGTCCAGATATTGGGTATCATTGATTGTTAGTCCCTGCAATGAATGAATCAATATCCTCGAGTTTAGCATGATGGCTCTGCTAAGCTTTTTCAACAGCGTCAAAAAGGACAACAACGATAACATTGATAACTAGTTTTTATTTCTCCAGGGATCCCTGAATCTCATTGTTATTATTTTGTCTATGGGTATTCACTGGGTGATAGCACAATGAGACTGGCTGATCTGGAAATTTTTCTTTGTGTAGTGAGAATAATTTTGTTTTTTTTAAGTAAATCATGAACTCTTTTCCTCGCTGTAACTCTCAGATCATTAGGGTGCCACAAAATCCCAGAAATCATAATTTTAGTCTCTGGAATCTCACTGCACATCATCTTACATTAAATCTTGTTGGATTTAAGTCTTATCCTTGCATTTAGCTTCTTCATTGATTGATCGGTGGCCCTATAGTCCTCTAACATTTCCTTGTAATAATCAACACATTATTTTAGCAGTCATGTGGCGATTGTTCTGTGAATGGGGATGTAGACCATGATCGCCATGCATGATAATCACCGTTGATTTTGTCCACAACCAATCAAGAAATATTTTTTAAGTATCTTTAGATACCATACATATTTCGTCCCAGATGATAATCTTAGGAATATGCTTCTTGCTCTATTTCTGGAGTCCACGCATCACTGAACCATCAAAAGATACTGATAAGTATGAGACTTGACACCTCTCTCTTTCATCTCCCTGGTTGTGTTGGTGAGTTGGGATTAGTACTACGATGTCTGGGATCCCCATAAGCAGTTTTAATGCACGTGTAGTTTGACCAGAATCGCAAATACCTTTAAGATAAATCATTTTATTCCATGACATGGGATCATTAACTGATGGTGCCAATGACGATTGCTATTTTTTTAATACTGAGGATGTAATCTGCAGACTCACAATAATTTCACATTAGCTCATTTTTTACTCACCAATGTCCCATGATGCTTCGTCTACACTTATTGGAAGCTCATCTAGCAGACCTGTGTTTGACTCCATGATATAAAACGAATATGTGGTGACTGTAACAGTATCCTTAGGAAATCGATTAATCATCGATAACAGGTGTATTGATGTGTAAGAGAACATCTACAATCTCAAATGTGCAAACTGTGGTGAATCACCATCATAGTAGCGGATAATAGTACCCAGCTTAATTCCATTCATTACTTTTGCACACTCCCTGGTGACTAGTACACCTTTTTCTGCAGTATCAGAAATTATGAAGTCGAGTTCTACCTCATCTATGATCAATCTTGAACAATGGCGCTTATTGCCAGATGAGGCTCCATGTGTAAATTTACCAATAACTTTTCGGCCTATGTCTTTTGCAAACGATATTTCCTTCATGTCATTGCTTTCTGGTTTTGGCAACCAGACCTCGGTTTGTGGTCAATACAAAATTATTGCTTCACTCATTGTTAGCGATAACAGTATCTTCATATCAAGCATATATCTCAGTAGCATTATTGGAGCCCAATTGTGTTTGTTTTTTTCTTGCAGTTGTCTATGAGATTTATCTCTGGATTTGGTTCATTAAAATAATGACCAAACCAAGCAGGAACAACCAGATGAACATTCTCATCAAATTCGAATCATTCAGTCTTGGCAAATCCTGGAAGATCAAAATCCAGCAGCAGGCCATTTATCGCAACTCAAGTCATTTCATGTGTGGGATACCCAAATCTTTCAAAATAAGACCAACATTCACCAATTCCAAGAAAGGTTCCTGGATAACATGCAACCATGTCAATCAAGATAACATTCTTGTAATCATATTTAGTATTCCAGAGACCTCCATTTCCATACTCAACATGAGTGTTGAACATCTTCAAGAAATTCCATACATGTTGGTCTGCAACAATCATCTGCTTTACTCTGAAATAGCCAGATCAAAACTGGGTCACTTTTACTGATTATAAACACACTAAAAAATACCACTGTGGTAAAATTTAACTGTTTTTCTGGGTGGAAATTTTTATACATGGGCATTGTGGTCAATTATTACTTTGGAGTGCCCTTTGTTTGATACTTTGAGGTGTTCAAGATCTCATTGGTTATTGTCCATACTTGTATCAGGAATTTTAACTTTTCCATAACTCAGTGATAGCTTTTATTCTGGATCCTTTCTCTCTGACACTTTCATCCCATTTGTTTATTGTTTTGCATTGCAGATCTGTAAGACCATTTCCTCATAACGCGTTCATAAAATGTACTGTGATTCTTTGGGCATCACAATTTAGAATAACATCATTGTGTTTGGAGTCTACAATCTGATTGTTGCTAGCACCCATCTGCATCGATAGAAGATCATAAATTTTAGGTTCATTTAATGGATAAATCACGTAAAACAACTGCCCTTACAGAATATGGTTTGTTGATATCTGTCAGCATCCCCGGTCTAGAATTTTTTTTCTAATATGTCAACATCCTGGTGGTGTTGTGATTCTCAAACAGGGTTGCATTTATCACGGATAATTCATATGGTGTCATCGTCGCTGTCATTGATGCCAGTGATGGGAACAAAACATTTTATTCAAATAAAGTATCTTCGTACTTTATCTAGCAAGTCATTCAGATAATCATTAGTCATCCTTGCTGACTGGTTGTTCATTGTAGCATCGATGAAAATATCGTTTTGATGAATTCTGAATGTTGACCAAACGTACGATGCTTCATCATTCTTAAACTCCTTCTTGGCTTTATGGATCTGATTTCGTAGTTGCAAATTTGGTACTTACTATGGGGTGCTTTCTCTTAACGATTAATCTGTCAAAATCGAACCTTGCCTGGGAAGGTTTGATTGTGGCTAATCTTTCAAGCTACTCATCGGGTAAAGTGCTCCCTTCTGTCATTACCTAATTAAACGTCATTCTAAATTAATATACTGATATCATGAGCAAAAGTAGTTGCAAATGGCTAATGATTTGATCGACAACTTAGTGTTCAAAGCCTTGCCATTTAATTACTGTAGTTATCATCAAGCCAGTAGTAGACTTGGTAGCTTAGGGCCAAAACCATACATGAAATCCGGAATTGGTTTCAGAGGAAAATCTGAACTTTGCAGACCATGCGGCAGCAAAAAATAAAAAGCTTTGAAACTTTACTATGATAAAAAAAAAATGAGGCCACAATCAGGGATTCCAAAGATTGTCTCGGTAGATTTTCAACCAAGAAAATCCATGATTAGATTGCAATGCGATCTGACCAATCATAATAATATTTTTTTAGTAATATAAAATTGTAATTTAGAGAAAGATAATATAAATATAAACAGAGCAGAGTAATATCGAAGAATTCAGAAGACATCAGAGTTTTGATAATTATGAGGCAAATCACTCTGGTGTAAACAGAAAGTGTTGACTAAAAAAAATGGTCAGTTCTGTTATAAATGCCCATTACCTCATGATGTGTATGAGAATGCAGAGTGTCCGAAGACAGATTATCTCTTCTACAGATTTGTTTTTGAGTTCTTTAACAGCTTGATCAATGACAGTCTTGTTATTGACCATGTTAACAGCAATAAGGTTGATAATTGTTTAGAAATCTTCAGGTGGTTACAGAAGTGAAAATAGCAGCATATAAAAGAAATCTGCAGCCAGTTTATTTGATAAATTCAGAAACTGATGAAAGAATAGAATTTCCACCAATAACCTCAGCTGGAAAATATTTTGATATTCATCCAATTTCAGTACAGCATGTCACAGATGATATAATTAAATCAATGTCATTGAAGCAGTATAATAAAGAAATAAAATTTCAATATTATGTAATTAAACCACATTAGATTCATGTCATTATTGGATTTTTTTTTACCCAGACCAGTACATGCATTTAAGAGAAATAACTCTGCTGGTTCTAAACTGAATACACCTTAAGCTCTGCCTCCATATTTTAAAAATAGCACATCAGTGATGCCTCAGTAGGCTATAATGAATGAATCGGGAATGGACATTCTGGTTTCTGCATATCTGTATGTGTCATATTTTTCACATCTTGACAATTGTTGTGTTTGAGGGCTGTCGATAACACAGCTTCGTCTTTTTTTCCAAGACTCTACAATCCTAGGAAAATGTGCATCATTGACTTGTTCAAGGTCTTGCTGCATTTTTTTGTGAAAATTTAAAGGTATTCAGATCTGCTTCTGAGTGACATACCGTTGTTAGGACCAAAATGTGTCAGCAAAATAGTATACAAAGATGTGGGTATTTCTTGCTGTATCATGGAAAAATTTAGCATAAGATATAACCTGGTTAAGATGCTGCACAGTGGCGATAATATCATCGCTTGATTGTAAAATGTCAGTGACATGCTGCTGGAACAGCATCAGCAGATAATTTAGTTTGTCATTATATTCTCTGTTTATCTCGGTGATAAATGTATCACTGATAACCGCTTCATCAGGGTTGTAGTAAAGACTGATTCTTTTCTAAGATATCAATCTGCAGGCATGATCCATGTTTAGTTTTATGCCACTCTGAAGATATAGTTGTCCAATTTTCCTGCTTAAAGTATTTCAGTAACCAGGAATATTTATAAATGCTTGTTTGACTGATAATCAGACTGATAGGTTCTCGTCATATTGGTGCTGGTGGTGGTACCAGTGGCCATCCTAACACGGTTCCTATCAATGAATTATATATATCCACGGCGTTATCTGGCATTGATATTTCATTGGTGGCATTTAGTGTTGTCTCGTGTACTGTCATTACGATCTTGGATTCTCTTCCTGTGATAAATTTAATTTTGTGTTGAAATTCATTATTGATTTGCTCAATTTGATAACTTCCAGTTGGAATACCAGTGATTTGCCAGTCAGGTGTTCCATCAGTGTTTTTAGTTTTTACGTGAATACCAGTGAATTATTTCCGGATAATCCACCAAACGACTTTGCTGTGATATTTGGCCAGCTGTAATATACTCACAATTGTGCCATCGTGATTTCTCTGGTGGGAATGGGAGTGGGGAAGCTAACATCAAACTCCAGCTCCATTGAAGTTGCTGATATCATCGTGGTTGTTGTTGGTGTTGTATTAGTGACAATTTGTTCTAATAATGTTCATGTCTCTGTCATTTATTATTTACGCAGATTCTAAATGTGGTGTTGGAGACTGTTGGTCACTCATCAACATTGAAACAAAATTGCTCAATGATATATGCATGTCATAAATATTTGCTTATTTCGATACATTCATGGCCTAATATTACACTGTCATTCAAACCCGACGATATCATCGATGATAACTGTGCATGTGCATGTGTTGCTTTTGGCAATAGTTCTGAGTGTTCATGTAATTTATCAGTTGCAAACATTGATAGTTTCTTCATGATAATATTAAGAATACCAGCAACAGCAGAGATTAACAGCAAAGCCAGTTCCTATTACTGGTGCTATCATGTACATTGCTGATAATGTACTGATTATCGTCATTGTTCCAGCTACTACAGTGGATACTGCATATGCAGCATTGTTGATAACCACGATGCATCTGCGTGTTGATGATATTTTTCAGTGATGCCTGCCACGAACAAACTTGTTTGTATCTGTAGATTTCATGAAATTCCAGGATTGTGTGAGACTGTGAGCATTGTAGCTCATTATGTGAATGATAGGTAATTAATTGAGGCATTTTTGTGACAAATTCAAGACACCACCAGTATGTTACTGAGGTGAATTTTTTTGTCTTCAGAATCCAGTATGAATATTTCCTCAGCATTTTAATTTAACACGTCTGACACGGTTCCAGAAAATCTATCAGTGGAATGATGGATGGGTATGTGGGAAATATCCTAAATTTTGCAGAGCAGAACATGTAGAGCCTGTTCCTGCCAGTGACCTCAGCAGTATGTTTGATGGAGTTATTTTGTTGAGACCACGTTGCTGATCCTGAATTTACTGTTTATGCTGCATTGATGATAGGAGTCATGTGAATGAGACCCTCTTCAATCTGTCTGATTTTTTAAAATAATATCAGGGATTCCACTAGTTATATCTGTGAGCGTTTCGTTGATAGCGGCAATTGACATTTTAATGTTTGTTAGTTCACTGAGTTTTATATTAATTTTGGTGAGCCTTATGTTGACGACTATTGGATCTCAAAAGAAATCGTCAGTGATTTTATCGAGTTTCTGAAAGTTTTTGCAAAGATTTGTAAACATGTTTACATGAACATCATATTCAGCTCCAAACATGGTTAATGTATTATCAATCGAGGTGTACTGTCATCCACATGTTTCTTCTTTGCAACGTCATCGTCAGATGCTGGTTCTTTCAAAACAACAATTTTATTTCTGTTCATGTTGAGTTAACTGATCATTGTATTACCTGTTTTAGCAACATGATTACTGATCTCATTTCTGATCGTCACGATTGATACACTTGAGTCTGTGATTCTTGTCCTTAGCAGTCCATGTTGATCCTGAAATTAAACAACTCCATCCTTGTCAACCCCAGTGAGGTTCAATAGTTCAGAAAGCTAATCTTTAGTTGATATTTTGACAAATCAACATCACTGGAACCAGTGTTCTACTCTAGCAAGAGATCTTCCATAAATTTCTGTAAATATCTATACCTCTCCCTCAATAACTCGCGTACAACGGGGTCCACAATCATAGACCACACTATAAGCGAGGGCGCCAGTTACTGAGGGACCTCCAAAATTTGTAAAAATGTGCTTACACATCGAGGAAACCGCGGGGTGGGTGGGTAGGGTAGGGAACTGGGCTGTTTAATGACTGAATACTCGTTTTACAATCATGTCGATAATAATTGTTAATAATGCGCTTTTTCTAATGAAGTTGTTCGTTATTCTGTATAAATAAAAGTTATTTTCAAAATGTCCAACGTGTGAAAGATCGTTCCAACTGGTTTCAACAACCATCACATGTACACGAACGCATCTGTGTATTACGTCATTGCTTTTTGTTTTGTTTTTGAGTCAGGCTCCCAGAGTTGTATTATACACTATACTTCCATGTTGGGAGTCAAAGTAACTGGGTACTAACCTAACTGTTGATACACCACCAAACAGGATTTTTTTTTTTCAAAAACTAGTGACATTTATTTCGTGAGACAATCACCTATGTCGAAACTCAATGTGTTTATTGTTCAATTAGTACAATATTGATGTTGTGATTTCATTGAACGTAATAGTGAAAATTCTTATCATCCTTGAGGACATCTCTAAGTGCCAGTTCAGGAATTCTCTGAAAATCGTGTGCCCACAATGGTCTGTATCTGTGAAACCAAGCTCTTTATTTTGTGAAGTATTCGTTTCTCTTAGTTGCCTTGCTATCTTTGATCACAGTTATGAATGAGTCAGTTAATTTAAGATAGTTTATGTTACATACACAAAAACATTTATAACAGTGTTCGACTGGTCTACTGAAGTGAGTTCACCCGACATTCGACCAGGGCCGCTAGATTTTAAGTATGTCGGATTTGCGTGCCTTTTAACTTTTTTCCCCACCTCCTTGGTTTGATTCAGAAGACATAATTAACATAATAATACAAAGCAGACCAGATTTTAATTCAGTGCAACAATACAACAAATACTTCCACAAGTCAGTTATCAAAACACTGTCGGCACTTAATTAGGTTCTCAGAGAACGCTTGCGGACATAGCTGTTACAGTCAGTTGACACATTTTAGGTTTAATACACATTGCATTTATGATGATTACACATAAGTGGAAATAAAAGACAGAATTAAAACACAAATTTCACTTAATAAAAATCATTTAATTGGCATTTAAATATTAATGCACTGCCTACACTAGGCGTAAGTGACAGTTTCATTGATAAAAATTTCCTTAAATATCTTTAATTACTGTGTACTAAGAATGTCGCTTGGAAAGAAAATGTAACCAATTATATGACCTGTTATTACCAG
Organism: Megalonaias nervosa; assembly: GCA_016617855.1. Lineage (NCBI taxonomy): Eukaryota > Metazoa > Mollusca > Bivalvia > Unionida > Unionidae > Megalonaias > Megalonaias nervosa. The sequence goes on along the minus strand of JAECUM010003348.1, from coordinate 70,997 downwards.
CTGATAATTTCAGAATGCTGATTAAAATTTCCAAGTCCTCTCTACCGTTTTCGACAATAAAGCGAGCGATATATCAACGTTTCAGTTACCAATTTTGATCGTGATTTTTTTTTAAGTTCAAGAAATAGGGATCAATTATTGGGGGGTATTTTCTGGTTTAAAAAAATGGGGTCCATGCCTGACCACGTGTTATAAGCGGGTTCGCGAGTTATCAGGGCTCGAGTTGTTGAGGGAATGGTGTACCATTATACAATTAGAGATGTTTAAAATGACAGACATCTGTGATGTTTACTGGTATATTTGTGCATGACTTTATGCAGTAGTGGACCACCAGTGGTCCATGACGTTGATATAGCATTGAGTACAGCAAGTGCTTCTGGGCTGCATATAGGTGGATCTGTTGATGTCTGTTTTGGTTATGATGAATACCAGCTCAGTGGAGTGCTTCAATCCTCACTGTACTAACGAATCCATTGATATGTTTGAAAAATTCTTTTGGTGGTGTCAATCCATATGAATCAAAGTAAACAACACTTCATGGATCAATTACATATACAACCCAGTGAGTACCAGGGCGGGAACTTTTGTCAAGTTTAATGATAGCAGTTTCAGTGCAATTTGGTTGTTCTGGTAACTGATCATGCATGAAAATTCTTATAAATTAATGGACGAGTGACATCAAGTAAATCAAAATTGGACATGGGAAGCTTGCTTAGCAAAATGTTCCTGGTAGTCGAAGACCATCGATCGTACAATGAAGGTGGAGTTACTGGCAGTTGTAGGTCCCCTTCCTGCTTTCTTTTTTTGAGGTGTTATGAGTCTATGCTGGTAAAATAAGGAACAGAAAAGAGTGAAGACAACAAGCTTTGTAAAAAATTTAACAAATAATTTATTTCTCTAGAATACAAAGTGAAAATGGGAAAAAAGAACTTCTGGTATTGTGAATTAAATCCCAAAATAATCCAAGAATTATAGACACAAGTCCTAATAATAACAAGTCCTGAATAAAACTGAGTTCAAGTCCCAAAGGGATCCAAAATTGAAGGCGATGATGTGTCTGTTGTAGCCTGTGGAGTGCTGATGTATCAACAGTCACTTGCTGAGTCACAGAAATATTATTCCAGGTTTGAATTCAGTATAAATTCCAATGAATGTCTTTATCAAAGAAGTTTATCTTTTGTATTTCCAGAGGAAATAATCACTTGAATTCAATAATTTGAAGAAAATAAAATTCAGCCCAAACTGGTCACAACATACATACTATACATACCATAATACAACTAAAAGTGCTAGATGTTAAAGCACAACTGGTAAAATCCTCACAGTCACAAGATGATATAGTTCACTGCTTGACCTCAGGTCACAATTAGCATTTTCTAAAAACAACCATTACCTAATGGAAAATGACCTTCTACAATGATCTAATGAGCCTTGTTTATTTACAACACAGTAACCTATAAAATTCACTTAGGACTTTCCAAAACCCTGACCCATATCAACATATTACTCCTCCTTGTTTACTTGCATAATAATCCCGATAATAAGCTCACACACACCAAGAATAAAGAAGCTATTATTAGTTGTTTACATAAATGAAATTGAAAAAGTCAATCAGGTCAAGCAGAAATGAACTCAATTTTGGACAATGTCAAGTCCAGCATACAATGTTATTATTAAAAAAACATGTAATGAAATAATTTTTTTTTTTAAACCTAACAAACAAACAGTTAAATTAAATATACATAACAGAGGTCACTCCATGTAGTGTCACGTTCATGCATTCCTGGGAGTTGTTCCAACAGCACCAAGTGTGGCTGCCTTTGCAACAGCTGGAGCTGCAGCGGCAATCAATGCCGGTATTGCTGCAAGAAGTAGAAACATATCACCAGTCTTCAGAGATGTTGCCAGGCTGTGGGATTGCACAATTCTTGCTAAAAAGTCATTATTCATGCAACTTCTCAAAGCCAATTGGGAAATGGTTATTTGCTGTACACAATGCATGCTTAGTTTCTTTGTTTTTGTTTCTTTTTTGTTAAAGAAAGAAAAGCAATGATAAATCTGGGTAAGTAGGTCAGCATCATGACAAATCTGGATAACTGGGTCATATGTAATGCTGTTCCAGCACCATTTAATTATGGTATGATCTGGGGGTAGGAGGCTGCCCTTCATTTAGTAATAGTTAGCCAAGTTAAGGGGGTGTGGGATTATGCTATATATAGATAGATAGATAGATAGATAGATACAAGAAGATAGCAAGAGGTATAGTGCACATGGTCAGGGGAACAAGAACAAGAAAAGAAGGGAGATCAAGTTACAAATTTGAGTTACAAAATGGGGACGTAATAGAAATGGGATACCTAGCAGACATAACAGAGTGATGGATAGTACAGAACCTGGAAAGATGGACAGACCTTTAGAGTGTGTATATTAGATATCAACAGTAGCACACAAAATGACTTAGTGTTTTTAATAAGATGTCACTGGTCTTCCTTCACTCTGAATTCCCAGTAAACCCATCAGGTCAGACCACGCCTAACAGGTCAGACATGCATAATGAATGAAAGTCCCTTTTTGTTTCAGTAGGTTCTGTCCTTAGGCAGGAGGTGTTCTGGTACCAAACCAGACTTTGTAACAGATGCATTTTCAATGTAAATCAGTTTGTGGTTCCATTCATGGCATAGGTGCTCTATTAAAGCATTCAGGTTTTGAACATCAATGTCAATTCTTGGTGAAGTACAAACTTGGATGTCCAAGTAGATGTTATTCAGAATATGGTAGATATTGTCTTCTATTTGTTCAATCTCAGTGTTAACACCTATGATAATGTTATCAAACTGAAAAAGGTCTGTTTCTCTAATCACATTGAGCATTGGAGTTCCCCATCCCAGGTATTGACTAGCCTTTGACCCAAGGTTTAAGACCTCTTTTCACTGATCCATGCTCATCATTCGCAACATTTTTTGATGATCTTCACAGCATAGGTCATATCATCTCCATTGACAGAACATTTTGAGAGTAAAGACAAGTTTTTTTTTCTGTAGTGGAGTTAATAGCTTTCAACATGGTTTACAAATTTTTCCATATTACTGTTGATCTTTTGAGTCTCTGCTATGATAGACTTAAGTAGGTTATCAACAGCTATGAATGTTTCATTTGTTTTCATTACATTGGTGATATTATTCATGCAGGTTGAAGATTCTTCTTTAACCACACTTGTCAGTCTTCAGGTTTCTGATGTTTTCCATTATTGACAAGAGAATTTCAGGATCAATAGAAGGCATATTTTATTTCAGTTATTTCTGACAGGAGACTATTTTTGTCTTTATTTGAATGTTTCACTTTATCCTTCAGCTTACTGTGTTTCTCTTAAAGTATTAGACAGCAACTCTGTGATTGGCTAAGGTCACATTTTATTGGTTTGTTTGTTTGTTTTTTTCCAGCAATTCCGTTTTCACCTTCATATTTGAAAGCTGTTCAGCAAGCTTTTCATCTCAGTCTTTTGCTTTCTGGTAGTTTTCTTTCAAACATTCTTGTTCTTCTGATACTTAAGTTTCTTGGGCTTTCAGTTCTGCAGTTTGCTGATGATGCGAATTTTGCAATTTGCTGATGTGGTGAAACTAGTTTATAGTTGTGTACATATATATTCAGCCTTGTGACTGGGTCATTATTTCTTAAGAACTAAACAACATGGTTTGTATTTTAGTGTAAATTCAATTCATTCTGTATTTTTTTGTATTTTTAAATTGAAAGTGATGCCCATCCAGAGTTTAATTGTCCATACCTCAAAGGATTATTTCTCATGTTTAAACAGTAGGATAAATATACACTGTTCAGGTGAAGCACAACAAGGTTGAGTCACTTGTCAAAGTCAGTGTGCAAGTTGTTCAGATTTCTTTGAATAAAGTAAAAGCATGAATGTAATGTAAAGGAAGTCAATCAATCTTTTCTAAATTTAATAATTTATACACAACTTTTGTAACTATTTTTTATTGTTCAAATATTTGATGAAAATAAAGATCACTTGATTCTTGGAATGGCATCTGATTGTCAATCACTCTGGATGTCTCAGTCTTTCTACGAGTTGTCTCCATTCATTTTCTATTAAAATGTCAGTCAGTATGTCAACCAGCACCTCCATGCTTGAGTTGTCGTCAGCATGCCTGCTGAGTCATGGTGGTGATTTGTAGGTGTTTATCATTTCATCGCAGAATAAAAGGTGAGATGATTATGTCCTCCACTGTGATTCATGGGGTTTAAAACCATCCAGTGAGCTGTACTATATCTGTACCTCACAGTAACAAAATGTTGGATATTGTCCTAATTATCTTTTATGAGCAAGACAATGTAAAATCTAAATTTTTTTTGTAAATTGCTATTCCTCATGAATATAAATATACCTGACATGGTTTTCACGAGAATACTTCTTCCTGTATGTGTAAACTATCCTTGTCACTGTTGAGGAGTAATGAAAATCAGACCTAATTGACACTTGGGTCATGTTAAGGTCATTTCTTGGATCATTTTGCTTCACTGAGCTTAAGAACACAGTGACTTGAATATATACAAATTAATTTTGACCAGTCTTTGTACTTCGCTCTTTTTTAATTAGAAAGTTTATACTAAGGAATCTGACATTAATCTCTGGTTGAGAGATGCGGGGGATTTTTTTGTTATCTGTCAGTCTGTGATGACTTGTGAGCATGATAATACCAAATGTTTGTGTACATAACTTTCATGTAGGAATATTTCAAAAGTAGTTTTTAGTAATAAAAATAAACCTCAGTAAAGTGGTTTTTAATAACAAAATAATGATTTAATCAGTCTTAACTGCGTGGACCTAATTTAGATTTATGTTTTTACTTTTGCCATGGTAACAGATCAAAGACATGTACCTTTTTCAATGAAGAATTTTATTTCAAAGTTTCATTTGCTAAGAAACGACATTTTGCCATTTACCAGATGACAAGGTTTGCTTGTATTTGTTTTAGATGAAAAACCTTGATCTCTATCTTTACTTAATATTTATTGCATATATATCAGGGATACATTTTAAAAATGTGTGGTTGTCGTTGGATAACCACTTTGAAAAACTGGTTGACCAGCAGATATTTCTTGTTGTTAGGGAAAATTACTGTAATTGCTCTAGATTGCTGTAATCAGAATTGTTCAACAGCTTTTGTAATATGTATAAATATCATACAGTACTACCAACTTACCTTAAGTCTTTCTATTAGAAAGTGTCACACATGCTGACACAATTATTTCATATGTTTGAGATTGGCAAATTTAAGATAATCAAAGATTTTCAGTTTTGATCGTGTGTTTTTAGTTCTGTGAATCAGGCCCAAAACCTTTATAGGTATTGATGGTTTACCAGACTTGTTGCCTTGATGTCCACCAGTTTTCTAGTAGTTGGCCACCCCACTTCAGAAACATTGGACTATTTTGATATTTATCTGAGTGTACATCATTACTGTTCACATTATTGCAAATCAACTTAACTGTTATTTATGTATATAATATAAAGGTAAATTTTCCACATTGTTCAGTCATTACCCTGCAGGTGAATATAGTATGCAACATCAGTAGGGGTGAAACGATTCATTGATATATTGCTGCATTGATACTTTTGCTGGAATGATACACATATCAATGCAAGAGAAGAAGAATCGATATAAAACGGTACAGTATATAAGGTATTTTAGTCTTCAGCAGTTTTGAATAATTATTATTAGTTTGCCTTCTAGTTATTTAAATATATAATTCATCTGAAACAGCAGTTGCAGTCCATGGTACTCATTTGTATTAGTAAAAACGAAAAAGACTGTTGAGAATACTCGCTCACCATCTGCAAATTCATACAAATTGACATGGTTTGTAATCTGCCCCCACCCACAATTCCATGCTAATTATCATATCTCAGCAGCATGTTCAGCATTAAGGATACATTCCAGACATGTACCAGGCATAATGGATATAATGAAGTACTATACTCATCATTTAATAACCAATTTTACATGAAGTTTCTCCATTGAATTTGATCTCATCTGCTTTGGTCAATTTGAAAGCTACACTACCGGTGTGTTACACAGTGAACTATATTACATTCAAATCTTACTGGTGGTTACTTGTTCCAGTCGAGGTTAAATAAAATCTACCAATCAGTAATCAGTGAAGCTTATTTTCTGCATGACAGACAGGAAGTATTAGCAAAGCAACTGAGAAAATATGCTCAGAAGTCATTGATATATAAAGTACTTAAACAGAGATGCTGCCAGTGTGTGCAATTGCATGAATCGTGCAAAATATGTATGAATTCGCACACATGGAGAACAGTGATAAGTGAGAACTCCCGGAAATTAGTTTAAAGTTCCGCATATGATGAAGTATACCAATTTTATTTAACCATTCTTGTCATGACATCAGTTTTTCAGGTAGGCACCTGTTAACACATCTGATGTCTTCAAGCATGACAAAAAGGGTTGTTAAACTAAATTTAATTGGCATTGTGCCCTGGAATAAGCATTGTGGCATAGTTTGAACCCTTCATGAAGGAAGTTTTACAAATGCTTGTATAATATGTGGGCCAAACCCAAAATGTTTGATTCCCGGTGTGGTTCATTACGTTTTCATTCGCCAAATACTGGCTGGTGATAGTGAAGATGACAATAATATTTAAAGTTATGAAATATATTGGATTATTGGAGCTGGGAAGTTTTTAATGGAGATGCCAGTGAGCGATTTTGAGCCCGTATTTTGGTGTTAAATGTGAGCCAGGAGTACATGTTGGATGGGCTAAAATATAGATCAGTCTCCAGCAGTATTTCAAAATTAAATGTAGAAAGGTCAAAATACTGAGCCTTATTAACATATAGACAACTGAAAAGTAGAATGCAATTTTCATTTATTTATCAATCAGTTTTGCCCAATATATCCATGTCACCATTAAGAGAAACTGAATAAATAAAGTGAAATAAAGATATTTATTTTGAATTCCTCTCTCTGCACAAGCAGACTATGGCATTGATTGACAAAAAGCCCAAATACAGCATTAATGAACATATAAGAAATCTTACATAGTAGTCAGTAAACTACTGATTCAAGAAGTAAGTTTGTGTTAGTGAAAAATTCTATTCTGGAGCAGATGTATCCAAAAAATAAGATCTGTGAGCTCTGGAAAATTCTAATTAATGGCCACAAAAATCAGTTTCCCAATATCTTAAAGCTGACAAACCTAGCTGTACATATGCCCTTTCAGAAGGAAGCACAGAAAAATATTCATACACAGATAAGGAACAGAGTATGCTCAAAAATATTTAACAGATTAATATTTATACAACTAAGGTGGCATCTTTTAAAGATTTTGATTTCAGTAGAGCTCAAAAAATGTGGAGTACTGAAGTGTTAGGTTAATATTGAACCATGACTGTTTCCTCCTCCCCCAGATACAGGAGGTCGTGGGTTTGATCCCGAGCTGAGTCATACCAAAGACTTACACAAATGGTACTAACAGCTGCCTCACTTGGCGCTTAGCATTAAGAGGTTAGTGTTTGGACTGGTCGACCTGGTGTCAGGATAATGTGACTGGGTGGGACATCATGCTACATGTCTGCGGCATGATGCCCCCGGTGCTAGACATCACTATAAACTGCCACACTGCAGACATCATACCAATATGACTGAAAAATTGTTAAAACTACGTTTAAAAAAACAAATCCAAATTGAAAAATCCTTCTCACCCTCCTTTTTTACTCCCCCCTTTTTTCAGTGACAAAGGATGAAGTCCCCCTGAAGATATAATCCTGGCAGTATCTCTTCTTAAACTGCACTTGGGGAACAAATTTGGAATTTCTCTTTCTATGCAGAGATATTTAACCAGTGAATGAAGGTGCTAATAGAATAAACAAAATTACTACAGAATCAGCAAGGGCGCAGATTTCAAACAGCTGAAATTAATCACATTGTGTAAATGTTTTTTAGAAAAAAATAGAATTGGACTGGTTGTTGTCAATATTTTTCCTTCATTAATAAATACAAGTACTTGTGGTCACAGTAGTCTTTTGAATATACAGGAAGTACAATGCAATAGATTTTGTTGGTATTCATCCTCATTCCCATGTCAAGATTTGCTCTAGGTGAGATTTTCTTTGCATGAGGAAATGACTGTATTGCTTCTGTTTTGAAAATAACATTGTAATGTTTTCCAAGTTTAATTTAAACATGAAATTGGTAGTAAGTTATTATCAAAGCATTCATGCAGCGCAAAGCGAAAGGCCTGGTGGCTAAAGTGAGTTAAACTGAGCCACCATTAAATAGCCAAAACGCTGAATAACACTCACTGACAACCAACAAGTAGCTGTTTTGAAATTATTTTTATTTTCTTGTCATTGATGAGAATTGCATATAAATATATAACTATATCTGTAATCTGCATACTGGAAATATAACCAGTATGTCAACATACATAAAGGGGCACCACCTACCTTTCAAAAATGGAAAGACCATCAAGTGTATCGATATGCATCGTATCACGGGTTGTGTATTGTGAATTGTATCGATATGTGGCACAGGTATATCATTTCACCCCTAATCAGTTGTGATTGGTTAGATTATTTATAGTTGCCATATTCCTTTAACTAAAATTTGGTCTCTGAAACAAGTGTCACATGCTGTAGAACAAGGCAGTGGGAATGATAACAGGAACTGAGAGAATGAAATCAAAGATGTATGATAATGCTGCCATATACTGCTGCATTGACGAAAGAAAATTATGCACTGGCCTTGTTTCTATAAGGTGCTAGCAGTGTGGACTGTTACTTAATCAGAGAATGAGTAGCCAACAGGTGTGGATTAGTGTGGCTTCTTGTATCGATTTATGTGAGGTATACTTTTTATGACATTGTTTAACCCGATCTGTGATGATTCATGATGCAACATTGTGTTGTCAGAGCTTTGTATGTGGTATCATGACTTATATCTTGTTGCATCATCCTGGTACAGTGGCATTTTGATTGTTTTGAAAGCAGTTACATTTTAATGTTGGATACTAAATCATATAATAAAACAATTATATATTTTTTGTTTGGTAAATATGAAATATAATGATCTAGAAACCAATAATATTTATCTTTCTTTGCATCTATCATTTGGTGTATTTAACTTCATATTTACCTCAACAAAACATTCACAATATTATTTGTGGATGCTGTAACCCCACTCTCTCCCAATCCCCTAGCCATATGTCACATTGACAGATCAAGTTTGCTAAGTATTTATTAATAGATTTTTTCCAGATCCCCCATCCATACAGGGGCTGACCAGCTCATACAGGGTGATAGAGAACCAGCCCCTCAATGTAACCTGCAAAGCCAGTGGTAACCCGATACCTGACCTCATCTCGTGGTCCCCTAGTGGGGAGAGTTCTGTGCCATCCACATTGTACTTCAGTTTTGTGTCACGAAACAAAACTGGGACCTACACGTGTACAGCCCAAAACATCATGGAACCTACAGCTGGAGGAAAACAGACAGGCTCCAACACAAGTCAGATAGAGGTGGATGTTCTGTGTAAGTTTTGATAATACTTTAATTCAGTGTTACAAGCAGCATAGACATTATAGGTACTATTAAGTATGTTTTAATTGGGACCATGTGCTACATAGATACAAATTTGGAGTTTGGAAATATCTGTGTGCATGTCTGTGTACAAAGAGAAACATACAGAAGATGGATAACATATGCAGATACCATGGATTGGTTGTAGTTAGTATTCAGTGTTTAATTTTTTTGAAGATCTACCAGCCTGTTTGAATTAAAACAGTGTGTTGTATAGAGCAGATTGTATCCTGATGTTTGTAATTGTGTATGCATGTACATATGACTACATGTTCAGCTATAAATGATGTGACATTGACATTAAATAGCATGATAAAAGACAGTAAGCAAGCCAGTGCAGGGCAGATGGAAGTTGACATTCAGTGGTGTTGATACGGATGAAGTCAACACAGTCTCCCTAACTTCAGGTAAACACAAATCTTATTCCATATTAGGTTCAGTGCAGATGTTAATATTTGTGTCTGAAAAACAGGAACTGCCACGGAAAATAAAAACTAGTCAGCTTGCCATAAACGCTAGCACTGCAGAGTGTGTATCTTCACAATTGCATCTGTATACTCTGCTAAGATCATGTGCATAAGATTGATTGAACTTCTATGGACTGCATAAGAATCTTCCAATGCAGTTGTGTTATTTGTGACTGAGTGACATTTCCTGTTTTACATTTTCTTTGGAACCCGAAAGCCCATTGATAATAAGTTTGACTTACTGATTTTTATTACACATTGTCGTCAGGTCTTTGGACCCATAGTTTCTGACCAATTGTACTGCTGCCAATGATAAAAAGTAGTTTTGCACACTCAGTTGAAATTTATTGGATTAGAACCCATACATTATGGAGATAGGAGTTCCCTTCTCTTCAGACTACCTTTTCATTCCACTGGGGACTGGGAATCTGCTTGCAGTCACCTGATTAGGGCAGGGGATCAGATCATCATCAACCACAAGCCTTAGGTCTACGTCATCTTGTGAGGTTGGGTTTAAAACGAAGGATAGGGATAAAGCTCCAAAACACTATTCATTGGTATGTGGAAAAACAGTGCTAAACCATGAATGCAGTCCAATGATTTTGAACAGTTTATTATTTCCATGGGAGTAGTTTCTCCTCAAGTCTTACCCTATTCAGAGAGACTAGGTCACATAATCTCGCCTCCCAGGACTGAGTGCAGGATGAAGGTGTCCTTTCTGTCCTTGTTGAAGACGAGTTTAACTCAGAGCAGGCCAATATATTACCCACTCCTTTTGGTTCCCCTGTCCTTTCCAGCCCATGTTTGGTTATGGTGGTAGAAGATTAAGAATCCTGGTCTGTTGATAAGGCAGAGAATGAGGTTTACTGCCTCTTATGTAATAGTCCATGTCTCAAACCTTCAGGTTCTAGTGACCCCAAAATACCAGATATCTTGCTTCTTCCTTACTGAGTTATGATGAATGAGCTTTCTCAAAGGTTTAGCAAAGGCTAGGACTTTACTAGACAACATAGTGATGGTCTGTCCCTACCTCTATGAAGCAGCCATAGCTACAACGTTCATACTCCATCCTAAAGTACTAAAATTCCCACTTTCAGAGGTGCCCATTGCCAAACAGCAAAATTAGGGAAAAAGCATAAAAATCTGTGATTATATTGAAAAGCTTGTGACACTTACTGCAGCAAATAAAAATTCCACATGGAAGCCAGAAGAATAATAAAATCATTTAAAAACATTACAAAACTTCTCTATGTGCAGTTATTTAACCCTATTTACAGTACATAGCTCCGTGTGTTCTTTTAATTGTCCTCCAAACTGCTATTGGCTCTTTTCAGCTGTGCCAAAAGATCTTTTTCCAAAATCATTTCCATGCGGCAAAGGTTAGATCCCCAATTATCAAAATGCATGGCTCCATTTTCAGCTCTCCCAATTTTTGGGTATGGAATTTTGTATTTTTGAAACATGAAGGACACTTTTTTTTCTCAAAAATGATGAATTTAATTAATTTGATTCCATATAGACTTCAGGATGGGCGTAAGATCAATGTCTGACATTTTAAAGCCAAGGCACACACAAAAGGTTTACAATAACACTGCCGATTATAAGGTTGCCAGTAAACACAAATGACACAGAACTCTAATTTAAGAAATCAAAAACAAAGCAAAGCAAGCCACAGCACATCATGAGGAAAACACAGTCAAGCAAAATGAAGCTTTCTGAATAATGGCGTGAAACTGTTCATATGATACGAATTACTGAAAGAGACTGAGAAGGAATGAAACAAACTGTTCTGATTATATTGGCAAGTTATATGCCAAAAACTTGTCTTATGTCGCATATTACCATAAAGACAGGAAAAGACTGAAAACACTCTTGTTATATGCCGGAAACTGATGATATGTTACCAGTTACTGGAAAAGACTTGAAATGGCTGAAAATAACTGCATATGGCTTCAACTTCGGCCAAATTTTTGTTTGTTTTCTTTTTTTTTACAAACAATTGTGATTTTTGTATGTGACGGTGTGATTCATGAACAGACTCGGCAGTTTGGGACGTAACTCAGGACACTCATGCCAAATTCGGGACAATGGGCATCCTTGCACTTTTGATGGTGAAGCAGCCCAAATGGGTATTCTATAGGGAACTGGGCTCACCTTCTAGTGAAAACACTTTAATCATTAGAACAAAAGGCTAGGATATTACTGATCATAGCCTCGCATGCTGATCTTTTTAAGCAGCCTCATTCGCCTGTTGAAGGAGGAATATCTTGCTAATGGCTTTCCATAATTATTGGAAACAGTAGTGTTATGAGTCTGTGCTTTCAAAATAAGTAACAGGAAAGAGAGAAGACAAAAAGCTTTATAAAATGTAACAAATATTTTATTTCCCTATAATACAAAGTGAAAATGGGGGCCCTGAGTGGCTGAGTGGTCTAAAGCTCTCACTGTTACGGATCACTGCCATCTCACCTCTGTCTGCGTGAGTTCAAGTCTCAGGCTCAGCTAACGTGGGCACATGAGAAAGCCTGCCAGTAGCTTCTCGTGGGTTGGTGGTTCTTCCGGGGGTTTTCCAGCATTCTTCCTCCACCAATTATACTGGCCGCCATGTATAGCCTATTTTGTGCTGAAAAATGGCGTTAAACCCTACAACAACAGCAACAACAACAACAAAGTGAAAATGAGAAAAAGAACTTACGGTATTGCAAATTAAATCCCAAAATAATCCGAGAATTAAAGACACAAGTCCTACTAATTTAAAGTCCTGAATAAAATTCAGTAAAAGTCCCGGAGAGATCCAAACTGAAGGTGATGACATGTCTGTTAAAGCTTATGGAGTGTTGATGTGTCAACAGATTTGAATATATTATAAATTCCAGTGAATGTCTCTATCCAAGAATATTATCAGCACACTTTTGTATTTCCAGAGAAAATAATCACTTGAATTCAATAATTTGAAAATAAAATTTAGCCCCAACTGGTCACAACATAATACAACTTGAAGGAGCTAGATGTTAAAGCATGACTGGTAAAATCCTCACAGTCACAAGATTATATAGTTCTCTACTTGACCTCCGGTCACAATTAGCATTTTCTAAAATAAGGCATTACCTAATGGAAATTAACCTTCCAGAACGATCTAATGAGCCTTGTTTACTTACAACACAATAACCTGTAAAATTCACTTAGGAATCTCCAAAACCCTGACCCAAATCAACATATTTACTCCTTGTTTACCTGAATAATAATCTTGATATTAAGCTCATACACATAGAGGATAATTTGGCTATGTATTAGTTGTTCACATGAATGAAATAAAAAAAAAATAAAAAAATTCAATCAGGTCAAGCATAAATGAACTCAAGTTTAGACAAATTGAAGTCCAGCATACAATGTTACATTACAATTGCATGTAATGAAATAAATTTATTTTTATTTTTTAAACTAACAAATAATTAAATTAAATATACATATCAGTATGAAAAACTTCAAGGCATGCATTGTCCTTGGCCATAACATGTCAGCAGAACATCACAACTAAACATCACAGTGCAGGGATGTGGCACTGGACACTATCAAGGTCTTATTAGACCACAGTAATAGCCTTATGAGAGCTGCATACTTGGAGGCTGAAACTTTTAAGAGGGCTCATCCCTTCTTTTGATAGTCAGGATTGATTTGAAGGACCAGATTAAATCTCTTCATATGCTTTGAAAGGTGTAACATTCTGTGTTTGGATCCTTTCTATCGATCATAAGAGATAATTACCAGTCTCGGTCCTGGGAACCTCTTGCTCCAGCAAGGTCCTCCATTTGGTTATCTCAGTTAAGTCTGGCCCACTTGAAGGAAGAGGTCCATTACCTTCTCCAGAAGGGTGCAGTAGAGAGGGTGTTAAAAGACAAATCCAATTCAGAGCTGTGCCGTTTATGGTCTCAGAACCGGCCTTACACATCAACAATTTGGAAATGAGGGCAGTGCTTTTAGTCAAATAAGAGGTTGCTACATAATTGTCTCTGATGATAATACATCAGTTGTAGTGTACTTAGGAGACAAGGAGGTACACATTCTCTCTGCATAGAGGTTTGGAACCTCCTTTGCTGGACTGCTTTGGAAGGAATATTTGGGTATGCCACATTTTCAGCAGGTCAAATATTTGGTAGACAGTATGTCAAAGAAAGGGAAGATTGTTATTATGGAAAAGTCTGTCCACCAATCCATAGCATACTCCTTGTTCCATTTTTGGGGGAACACCATTGGTGATCTTGTTTGCCTTCAAACTGAACAACAAGCTCCCCATGTATGTTTCCCAATTCCCTGACCAGACAGCCTGGGCAGTAGATGCCTTCAGCGGGAGGTAGAATCATCTGTTCAGTTGTACCTTCCGATCAATCAGGATGATCGCACAGGTCCTTCACAAAGTCAGCACTCCATGGCGCAGCTCAGTTTGATTGCCCTCTGTGATCCAACTGTTCAACAATCTTCTTGATCAACTGGTTGACCATCCTAGGACTTATCTCAGAGGAGGAACTTTCTGTTTCTTCCCTACACATCATCCCACAGATATAAATAAACCACCTATAAACCTTTGCATGCTTCCTTCAGTTCCTTCACTCTTGTCTCAGTCATATCTGTGGTGGAGATGACCAAGATTGACTTTTATTTCCAGTTAGACTCTGTTTTTGCTTGGCAGCCTCGAAAAGGGACAAGGGAGAGTAGGAAATGTTATTTCCTGTCCACTAAAGGTTCACCATATTTTAGAGCCCACTATTTCTATAAACTTTCTATTAACTATGAAGAGAGCTTACCAAGTCTTTACTGTTAGGGACATGTCGTTTATGAAAATTAAAGCCCACAAGGTTCATGCCATTGCTACCTTTTGGGCTTATCTAACTAGTTCATCTTTGGAGGATGTGATGAGAGATGCATTTTAGCACTCTCACACAGCTTTCTCCTCTGTTTACCTTTACTTGTTAGTCCATTCAAAAAGTAGCCGTGATCCAGCAGCAATCTCCAGGGTGAGTATTCTTTGTGTTTGTTTTTATTTTGTTGGATTTTTTTTGCTTGAGCATTTGGGATCATCAGACCTCCCATCAAACAGTGTAATTCAGCTGCATACTATCAGTATGTAAGATAATAACTGACATCAAAACGTACTTTGGGGGTGGGGGGTGTAAAACTAATTTTAATGATGTTGTTGTTGTTGTTGTTGTTGTGGGGCTTAACGCCATTTTTCAGTACATGATAGGCTATACATGGCGGCCAGTATTAATGGTGGAGGAAGAAACCGGGAAATCCCCGGTAAGAACAACCGACCCACGAGAAGCTACTGGCAAGCTTTCTCACATATCCACATTCGCCGAATCCTAGACTCAAACCCACGCAGACAGAGGTGAGATGGCAGTGATCCGTAACGAAGAGCGCTTTAGACCACTCGTCCACTCGGGGCCCCATTTTAATGATGTAATACTTATCTGCTGCTATTGCCCTCATCCCTCATCCCTCATCCCTCATCCCAGGTCTGATGTCCCACTTTGGGCTGCTTCCACAAATATATGTGACAGACCTTCATATATGCTCAGTGTATGCTGTTCTTTTGCAGCGGTTATTTAGTGTTCAGTGCCCTCCTGAATCAAGCCCTACTAAAAAGACCTGAAAAGTTATTCCTGATTATTTCATATAGACAGATGGCAATAACTCCTTTCCACTAAATCCCCTCACCACCCCAGTTATTAAGCCACAAGCTTCATCTTGTTGAAACATGTACAGATTTACTTCCCAAACATTACAAGCCTTTCTAAAGGAATTATCAGCAGCCTCAGCTGAATTTGGAGTTATCACATACAGGAGATATATATTAATTTTATAATTTCTCCAGAATTTTGGATGAATTTGTCAATTATGGACTTAGTTATTTAAGATTCATTAAGTCATGTTGTATTTTTGACAACATTGTGAATAGCAGCAGAGTTTCTTTGAGGTCTGGTTTTACTGCATATATAGAATGCAAAGCATGATCATCTCATTTGTCAGAATAGTGTTCAAGAATAATTAATTTTTGAAGCCGATTTAGAAGCAATTAACTATCAGCAAAGCCCAACAAAAATAACTTTCAGTACTCTTGGTTGATAGAGTTTTACTTTGTGAAGTATGCCAGAAAAAATAAAGAAAAAAAAAAAATTAAATATATATATATATATATATATATATATATGTATATATATATATATATATATATATATATATATATATATATATATATATATTAAATAAAACACATAATGGGGGTCTGTTAATTCTTTGCACATATTGCAAGCAGCACATCAACATACATCAACTCAGTTCTAACCAGGATCCACTCAGAGAATCCAACAGAGAAATTTGAATACCAGGTCCATCCAGTCCCTTGTGAGTGTAGTGATGAACGTTAATTACACTTGAATTATCTTTAAACCCCTTTAAACCCTATTGAATTTTTATTCGAATTGTAACTATTGCAACATTTGAGACGGTGTTAAAAAAAGGGAAATTTTGGGCATCTGGAAACTGGAATCCAGGCTTGTGGAATTTCAGTCAGGGCTTGTGAGTTTTTTAAGTTACCAGCCCTGGGCCTGTGTCTAAAAGAAAAAATTTTTGAGCCCAGTGCTCTGCTAGGAACATAGCTAAATCTTTCCAATATGTACTTAAAACTTCTTCTTTCAACATCTCATCACATATGCCCTAATACGTTAATGCTGTACATGTCATTGTGATCGACTTGTCAAAAAGGATATGTACACTTGCATGAAACTGCATGTCTGATAACTCTTTGAAGAGTTTTCTGGAACATTCAGCCAACAGCTCATAGTACCGTGACTGTGCTTTTTTCAGGCATCATAGTCATCTGTCATTTTATGTCATATTGTGGCAGACATTTTTTGTGGCTCGCTTCAAGAACTCCGAGAAGCTGTTAGCCCATTGGTATCTGGCTATCTGATGAACAAGTGCCAACTTTTCGAATTGTGTTAAAAAGTTGTCACAAAACAATGAACTGGCAGTACAAGCCTGAATTTCTCCCTAAATTTCAGCTTAAATATTACATACAAAACAAGACCTAACTGCTATTATGGCACACCCAATAAACCCTGATAAGAGAATACTGAAGTAATTTTCCCCCCAAATTTCACAAATTCAGAATACAAACTATTTTTCCCCAGCATACGGATAACAACAAAGGCATGTTTCAATTCCTTCCCTTTCAGCAGAAAAATTTGGACTGCCAAATGCAGGGGACTGCCTAATGCAGGGAGATTAATTTAAAACCTTGAATTCCGTCTAGCCAATCAGGTTTACTACTTTAACTACCAAAGATTTTTATCACTCCCATAGAAGTCAGGATAATTCTTTCTAGTCTGCCTTTATAAATAACTATACTGGAAAATATCATTGTTTGGCACCTGGTTCAAATGGCCCCAACTTCCATAAATTTGTCCTGGGTTTGTCTCAACAAGTGTCATTTTGACCTTATATTAACACTGGACTTGTGTTCCTAACTGACCTAATTAAAATTCAGTTCATACCCCAAACAGATGTTAATTGTCACTAGCTATCAAGTTTATCTCGAGGCTATTCCATTCGTTAATTTTAGAGTTTTTATGTCACGCTGACCACGAAAGAATATACTGTGAAATTTTCTCTAAAACATTTTGCACCATTACTCTGAAGTTAGAACTTCATTGAAGGCTGAACATACTTGTCCTCTTGTTACAACATTCTAATACTGATACAGAGAGGAATTATCCATTTTTTGTGAAATACAAAGTGATTCAAGGGGAAATCTGGACAAGAGAATTATTGAGATCCTGTCAAGTGGGAAGCATAATAATCACAGTGAATGTCATCAGTGGTTACCAGCAGTAACCGTGTGAAAGAAACTTAAAATTCTATTGGATGTTATTAAGAGTCTTTGCAATGAACTATAAGATAAACAACTCTGTTTTTCATTAATTGACAATGTACTGACTCATTAATTATTGTAACATCAGAATCTAAATCAGTTTTTATTCAAAACTTTGTTTTATTATGCTGTGAAGGGAATACATATTATGACAAATAAAACTGACTTATTTTGTTTTCAATCCCTTGAAGAGTGTAAAATGTATGCCAATAAAAATCTAATGGATAAGAAGCCTATCTACTGATCAGAATTTTGAAATCTACAGGTTTGAGATTATGGTTTTGTCACATGTATGTAGTAACCTACTATTTATGGTAACATAAAACCTGAACTTGTATGCAAAGGGGGATGTTTTCCACTTGCCAGTTGTAATTCTTTTAATATATATTGTATTTCCCTTATACCCTCTCTCTCTCTGTCTCTCTCTATGCATTTCTCTCTCTTCAATCTCTGCATCTGCCTTTCTTCATGTCATTGGACTCTTGGTACTTGCATTTTGTTTTTTAACTGTAATTCCTTTAATTTCATATCAAAACCACATATAGACTTACTAATCAAACCCAATGCATTAGAAAGCAAAAATTTATTTTCCATCAAATCCAGAATCGGAAGTCTAGAATGGATATTATTACCTGCTACAGACAATTACAGTTAATGAAACTAAGAATATAAAACTTTCTGTATCAAAATCAAATATGACTTGTTAACTTTTGACTGTATTACAAGGGCTTCATCTGATGAAATTTCTCAGATGAAGGCCTTGTGGGAAGATTGAAAGCTTGTTATAGCTTGTTTTGTTAAAGATGCTTTTGCTTCATAAAGGTCATGTCTTGCTAGCTCAAGTAACTATTCCTTTTAAAAGAGTCTAACCCTTCGTGGATAGGATTTAAAACAATATTCTCCACTTTATATGATAAAATGAATGTTTAACAGCTTCACGAAAGATTTCTCAAATATGTGAAATTAAAATCTTTACCAGGTACAAAGAAAATTCGGAATCAAAGTCAATTTAAATTTTAAAGAAAATATTTTAATAGCAGTAAAATTGTTTTTGCAAAATTCAGATTATGGACAATCTGTTGATAGATGTTACAACTCTATGATCTTGAACTAAGTAACATAATGAAGTGAAACCAACAATGGAAGTAAAAATCAACAAGTAATTTATTTTACTTAAAAAGTGAAAATTGAAGAGGAACTTAGCGTTTTATGAATTAAGTTCCAAATGACCCTAAATGTTCTATCACAAGTACAAAAGAAGTGTTCAGAATGAAAAATGTAAAATCTGCTCAGCAGAATTCAAACATAATTTAACAAGTCAAACTCATCAAACTAACAAAGACCACTTGGAAGACTAGTCTGTTTACATTTCAGCAAGTGAGCAATTCTGTCCTCATTTGGGCCTCTTCTTCTTTTTTTTTTTTTTGTTCTGTTCAGTTTATAAAACCTGTATAGATACACAGATAATTTGATACGGTTGCCATTGATGGAGTGCATTATATTATACATCACTCTTCCTGTTACCAAATTTTTTTTCTGTATATTATGTTTTAGATATGTGTTGGGTATGCTCATGACAAGAGATTGTGTCATGTATGATTCAGCTGTGTAATTTTCTTATTCTTTCCCCATTTAGAAAATTGTATTTACATATATCTCCTTCACAGATTGAGGTATGTTCATGAAACTTGGTAAACTCTTGCATTGCTGCTAGACAATGAGTCTTCTAAAGAATGGATTCTTATTAGCCTTTGAAATATTATTCTCATTTAAAAGACAAAAGCAAAAATGTCCATCTGTTTCTCCCTTACATTCTTGACAGTTAATACCTTCCAAACCATTTTGAGATATTTTGATGAAACTTTGTTTGAATTTTTATTATGATTTAGATTTAGTTCACACTGACGTCTTGTTTGCTTGGTATTTATAAAAGAGAATAATTCTTTTTCCAGATCCTCCATTGATACAGGGTCTGACCAGCCCATACAAGGTGATAGAGTACCAACCCCTCAATGTGACCTGTCGTGTCAGTAGTAATCCACCACCTGACCAGATATATTGGACTCCTAATGGCGAAGGTTCAGTAACCTCCATGTTATACTTTAGCTCTGTGTCAAGAAACAAAAGTGGGACTTATAGCTGTACAGCCCAAAATACCATGACACCAACAGTTGAGTACAACAGACAGGCTTGAACACAAGTCAGATACAGGTTGATGTTCTGTGTAAGTATTGATATTACTTTAAATCAATATTTCAAGTAGGATGGATTTTTTTGGCAATTATTAATAAGCATTGATAATCTTTAAATCAGTACCTAAATTAAATACTTTAATTCAGTTTTACAAGTAGGATGGGTTGGTTGCAGTTATTAATAAGCACTGAATTTTGAAGAATCTCCTGTCAGTTGGACCCTCATGTAGCATAAATTAACTTTCATGTCGTAAAGTTTGTGTGTGTGTGTGTGTGTGTAGGTTGACATGTACATGTGGTGAGAACAATTTTGTTTTGGTTTTGTTGGTTTAATGCCATTTTCCGCACATACAGCCTGTATATGGCAGCCAGCATAATATGGTGGAGGAGGACCCCCCAGAAAACACTGACCCAAGGGAAACTACCGGCAAGCTTTATAAGATATCTGTAATGGCTAGCTGAGACTTAAACCCACACAGATAGAAGTGAGATGCAATTGATCTGTGAAGGTGAATGCCTTAGACCACTCAGCCACCAGCGGCCCTATGGGGGATTAGTGGCAGGAACTGATATGATGAGGAAGTTATTTGAAAATATTTGTACTTTTTTTGCATTACCATACCAGCCAACATGAGAATTAAAAGTGGGGTGAGGTGTGCATATTCAGATTACTGACATTGTAAATTTTGAATATGGTATTTACATATATAAGCCTATACAAATGATACAAAATTTAAAGAAAGTAAATCTCTTTCATACAAAAACTGTTGGTAAACTTTAAATTGATATTTCATCACCACGTAAACACATGCACACAGTCGCTTAATTGCAACCACACATTAAATAAAAAGATGCTCATTTCTGTCTTCAAAATGTATAGGACAGTGGAAAACAGTCTTAACTTGTAGTTGCTGATGACTTTGCTGCTCTCAGTAGTGCATTGGAGGGTTTAAAGTGATGGTAGCAGAGTTTATATTTGCACTCAGAGACTGGATGATGCAGTTGTTGAAACTTCACTTAAGATCTTGTTGAATTTATCTTAGTATTGATAATGATCATTATTCATCTGCCTCATTGGTAATGATCATCCTTCATCTGTGACAGTGGTAATGATCATTCTTCATCTGCCACAATGGTAATGATCATCCTTCATCTGCCACAATGGCAATGATGATTTTTCATCTGCCACAGTGATAATGATCATTCTTCATCTGCCGCAATGGTAATGATGATTCCTCATCTGCCACAATTATAATGATCATTCTTCATCTGCCAGAATGATACTGGTCATTCTTCATCTGCCACCGTGATGATGATCATTCTTCATCTGCCACATTGGTAATGATCATTTTTCATCTGCCACAATGGTAATGATCATTCTTCATCTGCCACAATGGTAATGATCATTCTTAATCTGCCACAGTGGTAATGATCATTCGTCATCGGCCACTGTGGTAATCATCATTCATCATCGGCCACAATGTAAATCAATGTCACTGTGTTGCTGAATGTCATATACTACAGATTGATTAATGTTGATATCGTGGAGTTTGCAGTATGTTAAAAGTATAAAATGTTCTCCCTCTTGCTGTACTTTACAAAGCAGACTCCTTCAACAAGGGGATCTGACAGTTTTTACCGGACATTTTTAGCTTCATAGATGGCTCATCCTTCTCAGAATCACAGCAGCATTTTGAAATTTTGCCTCCAAAAACAAATCACACTCCCACAGTGAACTGCATTTGACTTCATCAGTCCACTTGGAAAAATAACATTTCATATTTTATTTGTGGTGTAAAATCTGACTTAAGCTAAACTTCCTTGCTGACCATGAACTAGCCAATGATCTTTAATAAAGATGGACATTGAATGCAAGACAGTGTACTCAGTTTTTTCTGCTTTACCTAACTTCAAGCATCTTGGGTTGTTCTACTTGCGTACCTTACCTATGCAAATTAGCCAAAATGGGGGCTCACACAGCAATGCATTGGACTGTCAAACACAAAATCACTCTAGCTATTGTCAGTCTGTTAATAATCTATTCAGTGGTGGGTTTTTTCTCTCTGACCACACTTATTTTTTAGTCATTAGACCTATAACTATAGATACTGACCAGTGGTAATAGCTTTTCATGAGCAATTAGAATGAAGCAATGTAAATCCTGACATTATTTTTAACTGGTTATTGGCATATATTACAGTGTCAAGACCTCACTCGTTGAAGATTTATTGGAAAGCATGATTTATAAATATGACTGAGTCAAGGGGATTGGGAGTGAAAAATCATGTTTTTCCTATAATATGTCATGATCTGTCAGGTGTGAATTACCATTGGTTTATTTTAACTATTTTGTTTTGTAGGTGTAAAATGCAGTCATTAAATTTCCTCCACATACTAGAAGTTGAATTTTACATGAAGCGACTAGTTTGCTCATTGACTTGAGTTTCCTTCCAGCCATACATTCAACTTGCAGGCTTAAATCTGTTATGGGTAATACTACCCTTGAGCTAATACTCATGTTCTGGTTGGGTGGATGGTGAGGGCTTTGAGAATGCATTATAGACCAGTATATGTTAGGCCAGCTGTCCAGCTATCCACATATTTTGAAATTAAATAACATCACATAAAATCCATTTTTTGTACGTCTCTGTTAATGTTCGATTAACATATCAACAAATTCAGTTAAAATCTTTAATACTTTTTTTCTTTTCTTGACTTGTATCTTACAGGAATACATGAATCTGCCCAATTAAGGCCCTTAAATGCATACTATTTGATTAAATGCAGTTAGATCTACTAAGTTGGAACAGAAACACATTCCATTTCTATGTAATATGTGGAGCATAGTAAGTGATGTGGTTATCTACCCTGAATACATGTACCTATCTTAATACCTAATGGTGACAACCAGTTAATTATATTATGACCTACAGGTTCTCTGCCTTGTTTCAGGTAGAGTGGACCTTGTAATAACTTTCTAAAGATAATGTTTATAGCTACACGTATCTGAGTAAGGTATTCATTCTAGCAGCTCCTCAAGCTGTAGAGCACAGGTTAGCCAAGAGGTGAAGTACTGTCCAAGAGCTTTCTATTATTTTTGATGGGGAGAGAGGGTATTTCTCTGTGAAATTGGGATGTGAGGTGTGGCTTCTATCACTGCACAACTTCCTGACCAGCTCCAGAAGCCTTGGAGAATATCCTGGGGAAACAGTTAAGTGAAATTAATTCTTGAGCATATGGATGACAAACATGGTAATGCCATCTTGGAAGAAGCTGAAAGTGATATCTATAAAATGGTAGGACTATTCTGTAGTCATTTTGGAAGTTCATTCCATGAGGACACACTTCCTCTTCATTTCACCTTGCCTTGAACACGGTGTAGCGTCTTGTTGAAATTTTGCAGTGGCTAAAAGAAAGGCATGTCATTTCTCCTGTGACAGTGCTCTATAATAAAGATCATGAAAATAAATAGCTTCAGAAGTCAGATGCAGTGTCCATACTTGTACTTTCTACCTTCATGGAACTTATTACTAATCATGTTAGAAACTCATTCCTGGTGGATATAGTTTATAATTATAATCTGAATATGCCTCCCCATTTATTTGTATCCCTCTACCGATTTAAAAAACGAAATGCACAAATGAGATAAAAGATGCACAGAATTTAGTCAGTTCATTCATTGATTTATAATTTCAAACCTGATTAAGACCGGGGGTGGGTGCGGGTGCCCTAACAACTATATCATTTGCGCATTTCATTCCAGATAAAGTTTTCAGTGTAAAAGATGACCTTGCTTGGCAGTCATTTCCAGTTCCTGGACAAGTCCATTTTTAGCAAGGTGGTATATACACGACTACACATGTACACTATGTACATATAAGAAAAATACTATGTCATCTGCTTCTGATATTTACAGTGTCGAACCAATCAAAGGAAAAGAAGGACTACTACAAATTTGCTTTTCATATGGAATTAACAAGCGGCGTAATTTCTGTGTTCATGTGTGCAATGGGATACAATTCTAAACTCTCAACCTTATTCTAGTTTATGGAATTGTCCAGCAGTTACCAAATTGGATGAACTATGTCAGTCAGTTGTTTGAGGAAAATAGACTCGCTCATTGTGTGCACAATATGGTGCCGTGTTAGTATGGAAACTCCGTTAAACATGGATTGAGCAGATGATGCCAGTGTTAGGACAACTCTGGTCACAGTCGGGTTAGAAATTATAAATCAATGATTCACTAAGTTCTGTGCACTTTTTATCACTTTAAAGATATTTTGTTATTGAGTTCTCGGTGGGGGGGGGTACAAACAAATGGGGATGTATGCCAAAAACTAGAATCTCATCAATACATTAGCTGGGTTTGAATAAGTAGTAGTCTCTTGCTAGTTCTTCTGTGTCCATTTTATGTGCAATAAATTGTTTTTGTTACAACTCTGGAGGCGATGCTGTTGATTTTATAGTGATCAAACTTGCAAGATAGGTTTATATTGCGATATCTCAGAAAAGTTAAAATATGAGAGATCAATGCATATTAATAAAGTGATCTTCCATCTGATTGGCTGGGCTTTTTACCTCTCTGTGGTTCATAGTTTGATCTGATTTTGATTAAAATTGGAATATATAGTTGTTTTATCATTACAGTCCCAAACAAATTCAGCAAATGGGCAAACACTAACCTCTTAATGCTGAGCGCCAAGCAAGGCAGCTGTTAGTACCATTTTTGTAAGTCTTTGGTATGACTCGGCTGGGGATGTGAAGTTATGGATGATATATAACAGCCTGCAGATGAATGATGATAAAACTGAAGTTAGTAGTATATGAAGATGAGGGTTTCAAGCCAAAAGAGGATCCTAGACTAGAAACCCCCACCCCCTCCCAAATTTGAAGAGAGGGGAAAGAGACCAGAAGGCTATCTTTTCCGACAAATGTTTTTCTTAACATAAATAAATTATAACAAAATATTTTGCCAGAGAAAGAATATCCTAATCCTGAACCAAAAGAGGATTCTAGACCAGAGACCTCCATCCCCCTTCCAAATTTGGAGAGAGGGGAAAGAGGTTCCCGGACCTCTAGATTTATTTCTATTTAAACAATAAAATATTATACATACTGTATCATTATAATCCAATCCGACATGTTGGATTTGATCTAACAAACAGATTTTTTAAAAGATTAATTCAATCAAATCAGCCTCAAGCTATACTGGTATAAAACCTAAAATAATAAGCAATTGTATCAAAAATGTTGGTTACCATCTGTCACCAAAATATGGGTTGGTATGGTTATTCACAACTGAAAATGACGAACGAATAAGAGGTTGGGCAGATGATTCAATGACATTTATTGACAATATAGGTGATGCACTTTTTTGTAATGATATTACTAAAGCTATACAAAATTAAACATCTACTACTATAAATATTTGTTTAAAACAGTAAAAATAAAAATAATGGTCCTCAGAGGGACTGTTTTTATAGACAGCACAAACACATGATTGTAGCATATTTACAGCATTATGTATGAGGACTGCACAACACATAATCTTAATTATAAACTTAATTAAGGACGGCACAACCCCTTGTGAACTCCTAGATTGCTAAACAACATTCTAGCAAGTTCATTGAGTATACATATAATCTTAATTATAAACTTAATTATGGACGGCACAGTTACATAAAACTTAATTAAGGACAGCACATACAAATGGGGGAGCCTTATCTATGTTCAACAGATTTTGTACACTCTCCCCCCCATAATAACCCTGGGGAGTGCGAAAGTACACCCACCACGTGGTGATATGGTGGGAGAGTGTATTTTTTTCTGTTGATTGTCGAGGGTTTTTCCGGACCCTCTCCAATTATATAATAAAATGGTAATCCAGAACCTACTCATCGACAACTTGCCAGCTATGAGAACCAAACCACAGACCTTCAGTATGAGAATTCAACATTATAGCACTGAGCCATGACATTCAGTTGTATATATATGTTCAAAAAATTATCATATAGTTATCTATAACAAGAAATTCCTATGAGATTAACATTACATTTTTTGACTTTAAAAACATTATTTTTAAAAATATATGATGTTATACATTTGCTCTGGTTAAAATATATTACAGTCTGTCTGTACAGGAAAATGAAATCCGATGCTGGCTTATAGCGCCTTATCACAGGTTGTCTGAAAATCAATAAATGTACATTACGCCTTTGTATTGTATCCCAGACTACCTATTATGTCAAAAATCAATACAGGCATCTGTTTCATAAAGGCTGCTGAAACATATATAAAATTAGTATAATTGACCAGGGAATTGCATTTTTATGGGGGGTCTGATTAATAAGTATTTTCTTCAAAAAACATTACAAATAAGTGGGGATGTATATCATATCAGACGATTTTCATTAATACAGACAGACAGACTTTTAGAGTCTGGAAATTGACAAAATATCCAGCATTAGCTATATATACTACGTCCAATAACCCCCGAACGATTTACACTAACTGGAAGACAGTATTATCTCCCTTTTTAAAAACATAAATTATATTTCTTCTAACGTTAAATTTTCGAACATTATTTTTCAAGTTTAAACAAAATTAATTAAAAATGATATCTAATATGTCATTACTTCTAGTACTAGCATAATGCCCAAGTGCTAGAGTATTAATTTTATCCTCATAATATCTCTTATCATCAAAATTACTTAGTCCACATTTTATAATTGTATCTGTCTCAAGTTTGTGAAAATTTCTCCTGATAACATTTGTTTTTATAAAACTGACATTATTGTTTAGTGCTGCTTTAAAATCATTAAATTTCATACACTTTTTACATACCCACGAGGAATATCTTTCGCTTTTTTTGGCAGTTTATTGTCATCTAAAATTACGGCGTACATTTTACTTCTTAGTCCAACAAATTCCCTAACTGGTACAAACATAAACTCATATTTCATTTTGCCAATAACTTTTTTATTCGCATTATCATGAAATCCACTACTTTCTGGATAATCAGATAAATCAAATAGGTCACGGTGTCTATAAATATCTTGATAGACATCCTCACATTTTATATTATAAACTAACGAGTCTGTATCTGTAAATAGCAACTCCGAATCTGGCCACTGCTTTTTGATAAAATTATAATGAAAATCGTACATCAGCCATTTTGATATATCGAGTACAGCTGCACCAACATAAATTGGTTTATTTAACTTTAAATTTGTCTTTTGTCATTGTATAGCAACAAGATTTTTATTAAATATTTTCATACTAACAAAACCATCATCATTAACTAATTTATTTCTGCGATTTATATCATTTACAATTTCAATGTTGACTCTTTTTCTAATATTTTCCATCGTCTTACCGAACATAGAATTTGTTCATTAACTTGAAAAAGTTTTTCTCAAATTCGTTTTTAGCCACAGCAAGACGTTTGGTATTTAAACCAATATAATCTGCCATCCACCTAGAGTGATTAAACTTTAGTACGCGATGAACTTTTCTCAGAATTAGTCCAGCATCTACTGCTTGTTTTAAATTTTTGTAATGTATCACATAATTTCTTTTATTTAACAAATTTGGAACTAGCTTATGAACAATTGAATTTTTTGCTGTTGTCATTGCTCGTTGTTTAGGTGATAGTAAACTGTAATCTATCATCATAGACTCTGCACAAAATGGGTAGTCATTATGTAGATTATGTAGCAAACTAGGATAATCTAGATCAACTTCAACAAAGTATGAAATATTGGAAAAAACATTATTAATTTTTCTAAGTAAATCTTTTTCAGTTTCTTTAAGAAATTGATCTGGAGTTATCCAGTGAAATCCACCGCGTGGCATTGGCTCTGACATTGCATACCCATACAAGTTCACACAATCTAGATAAATAATATGATTGGATGGGAGGTTTTTATTATAATTTTTCAGATATTTATTATTAGTTACTGCATATTTTTTTTGTTATGACGCTAATTCCGCCTCTGATACCTTTTTCAATAAAATTAAACATATCGACATCTGTCAAGAGATCCAATTCTATCTTACTTGTTTTTAGTAGAGCGTTCCATGACAGTCCCGGAGCGGAATAGTACCAACAATGGATCTTGTCCATCATTTTTATGACTAACTTTATGAAAACTTTCAGAAACATCTGCTGGTAGTAATACATCTGTTTTCAAATATGAATCATGATAATCACCAAATGTTCTACAGCTAAATTTAGTCAAATTATCTTGTGCATATTTGTACTCGTCGTCTGATAACACCTTCACCTTTTAACTGCAAATAAAGTTTATCTTTATCAGGAAGAGAAGTTTCATCAAATCTGCTCCAGTCGTCGAGATGCTCATACGGAAAGATACCTTTTTTTGTGAGATCGATGTAGTTTTCACCAAAGCAACTTCGCAAATTATTGAAACTGCTACAACCTTTTGCAAGCTCATCTAATGATGCTGCCATAAACTGCAGACAGTCAATGAAATGCAATTTGCCGAGCGTGACTGACATATACTTTTCAAAATTGTTTGGAATACATTTTATTGTATTAATTAATTTTAGTTTAGACTTAATTTCTTCATTGCCAAAAGCTTCTATAATGATATGACTGTCATAGCCACGAAAGTTGTGTAAAACTACAGGAATAAAATCTGGAGCATGAAATTTTAAATTGCAACTGTTATGAGCTGCTCCTTGATAGTGACCGGTCAGATGACAGTGATCTCGCACCTTCTTCCCGCAGATATGACAGTTGACTACATTATCAAAATCAAGTTGTTGTTTGGATGTTATTTTCATTGGAGCTGTTTTGAACAATCTGTTAGAAATCTTATTAACTTTTATTAAATGTTTTAGTAACCATACGACCGGACTTTCAGACTCGCCATTTTTACATCTGTATAACTTTAATGGACCTGAAAAATTATCGTTAGCACAACAAACTACTTTATAAACTGCTCCACAAGGGACATGTTGTTGTATTTTTCTTGTACTTGATTTATTCAGATTATTTTCTGCGCCAGCTACAGGAACAAGAAGACACTTGAAATCGGCATAAATAACAAAAGGAATATTTAGCTTATGATCATAATTTTTAAATTTTAACACTTTTTCTTTTTTGCTTGGCATAGTTATTTTTTGAACGTTGACATGGTATTTGAGATGTTCTTGCAGTTTTTCATCTTTAGAAAAACCTTGTAAACATCTGTAACAGAAATATTTCTTATTTTTATTTTTATAATATTGTTTGCTAACTAGTCCATTAAAGTTTTTTATCCAGCAATAATGTCCTTTGTAAAATAATAAATTTATCGTCTTTTGTGTGGCAGTCACTGAAATATATCTCGGGTGAACATTTTCTTTATCATCTAGTCCGAAAACATTTACTAAAATATTGTTTTGTTTTTCAAACTTTGGTATCTGATTTTCTGCCACTGGAAAAGTTATTCCAATACAATTTAGCTCATCTTTGTATGGCAAATATTTTTCAATTCTGCCAGAGTGATCATTTTGAGGAAGTCTAGCAGATAAAATTGCCCAGGGAAAACATTGGTCATCATTGTTTCTGACATTTATACAGCATTTTTTGTTTTCAATTTTTTGAGGGAGATCAGCGTAAGAACTACCACAAAGTATGTTATATTTCATTGTGTGAAATAAAACTTCTTTTATCATTTCAAATTTCCAACCCGATCCTGATGAAGTAAATTCCTCAATTTTTTTTATTTATTTCTTGATGTATTTCATCGGCAACTGTGGCAATATTTGTTCCAGTTAATATTTTTCATGATTTAGCTGTTAGATATGGTTCTGAAATTTCGCTGTTGAAATTTGTGTTTTCAAAAATTATATCAATTACATCTTTTTCGATTGCATGTAACTTTGATAAAATCATATGATACTGAACTATTAGTTTGTTACTTTTGTGAGCTGCAAGTTCTTGAGCTATAACAGGTTATAAAAGATGAAATAAATTTGTAGAGTTAAAATTTGCTAAAACATTTTGAATATCAAATTTGGAACTGTTATCGTATCCGGAAAATGCTGTAGGAATTGTTTCTGCTTTGATAATGCTCTTTTTGGCAATATCACACACTTTTAACATTATATTATATATAGCATTTTTATATTTAATTAATTTTTTATAATTTTTTAATTAGAGATATAAAATCCCTATAGTATAATGTCAGAAATTCTGAGATATATTAGAATGACAGCTGAGGAGCAAGAAACTTATCATGTTCACCCAAAGTACAACTTATATGCTGCAAATGCACTAGGTTCAGTTATTTGCATAAAATCTCAAAAATCAGTAGGAAAACCAACACCAGCTGGAATGATAATTTCAGTAAAAGGTGATGATACAGATAGAATTGAAATGTTTAGAAAAGATTTTATTTATACTTTGTTCTCAGATGATATCCCAGCTGGACAAAGAGTCTGTCGAGTAAATAATTCGATCAGTGATGACAATATTGAAAATTTAGCATTACAAAATGAGTATCAGCCTCATCCAATATTTAATTTATATGATACCTCTGACAAAGGAATTATTCGACATAGGAAAACAAAAAAAGTTGTTGGTTTTATGCAAAACAGTGGATATTTAATGGCGGTGATACGTGGAACTAAAACTGGTAAAGTTCATTATCAATCTCATCACTTTATTTATGAAACTTTAAATGGTGCTATTCCAAATAATCTGGTTATTGATCACATCAACAGCATCAAAACAGATGATCGTCTAGAAAATTTAGATTTTGCAACACCAGAAGAAAACACCAAATGTGGACGTGTTGGTAATAATTTAAAAAATCCCAAAAGATCAATTATTTCAGTAAATCTGGAAACTGGAGAAGAAATGAAATTTAAATCAATTTATTCTACTGCAAAGCACCTTAAAATTCATTCACAGAGAGTAATAAATGTCGCCAACCGCAAAACTAAATCAGCAACATCAACGTGAACTTTTGATAGGTTTATTTTCAAATATGATGATTAATTATATTTCTTAATTCTGTTTTGGTTAGGCAATTATGTGCAAACATCAGGATATCATCTCGATCAAATTTTAGTGTTATAAATGCACTATTATCAAGTTTATTTTTTTCTGCCGCCGTTAGGAGAATTTTGTCAGATTCACCTTGCATTACAATAACATCAACAGAATAAGCACTATATCCTGACAGACATTTTCAAACTGCGTCAGCTAGTTCTTTGTAATTTAATATATTAACTTTCTGATGATATTTTACGTCAGGAGATTTCGTTTTGCTAGTCATATTATTATAAATTAGATGAAAATATAATATGAATTTAATGAAACGACTTGCTGATATATATGCAAGTGATACAATCACAAGTGATAAAGTCGTCGACGATAATTTTATCTCCAGAGATATAATCTCCAGAGATGTAGATAAATCTGGTGGTTATAGTGAAAATGATATTTTATTTAACAATGATGATGAAGATGAAGTTGTTGATGTTGACTACTTTGTCGCTAGTAAAAAAAATTACAGTAGACCAACAATTGGACGATATAATGTTAAGTATCATATTGTGAAAAAAATAATAATCTATAAATATCGCTAAGAATATAATAAAATTTAATTTTACTATTACAGAGCAACAGATATTTTGGCAACTTATAAAATCTTTTCTTAACATAAAAATAACTGGCCAGCAAAGAAATATAAAATACGATTTTATTTTTGTTAAAATATTTAATTTGATGCCAGTTGATAATGTAAGAGATTACATTTAATTTCCTTGTGTAGACCGGTCAAATGTAAATCCATACTTGTGAAGTACGAACAAATTTATAATAACATTATTAGATCACTTCGTGATTGAAATCGACTTAGTTGGTATCCAGCTATTAAATGTATCACTATATCTCCTCCATTTAACTAAACTTTTATTGCCTTTTTTCCTAACAACTTTTTCAATAATGAATATATCTTGTTCAGTTTTCTGAAGTTCTTGTTCATAAAAACTACCAGTTATAGGTTCACCTAATAAATCTTTTAGTGCATAAGTAACTGGTATTGTTAAAAGTACTTTATCAACAACAAATACTTCTTCACTCCAGTTTGGAGTAAATCGTTTTCCAAATGTTTTTTTTTGTCAGAGAAATTCTAACGTTATCACCAACTTTAAATTTATGTCAACGATACATGTTTTTGTTTGCTAATATTGGATTTTTAATTGTGTCATTTGGTGAGATTTTTATTGATGTTTTTTTGGTGTTATTATATTTATCAACAATTTTCTGTAGATTGTCAATATATTTATTTGTATTTTTAGCTGTCAAATATTTGTGAATTTTTTCATTTGGTGTATGATTAAATCGCTCGATGACAACGCTCTTACCTTCATTTCCAGTAACATATTTTTTGATGTTATTTTGTTCCAAAAACTGCTCAAATTTATTAAAAAAATCTGCTCCGTAATTGGTCCAGATTCTGTTTGGTTTTCTTTCTGTACTTGTTATTATTTGTTTTAACGCATTGGTTATTGATGTTCCAGTCTAATCTGAAACAGGTACACTAAAAGCATATTTGCTAAAAACATCTACAACATTCAAAAGATATCTTGTATTATTGTTAGATTCAGCTAGATTTAACACATCAACTAAATCTATTGCTAAGATATCATCGACGGCATTTGCGACAACTTTACTTAGTGTAAACTTTTTTTTTAGGTTTGTGTAGCTCTGAGGCAAGATCATCATATAATTCTGTTTTACTGAGTCCTAATTTATATTTTGCTCCAATAAAACCCTGCACCAACTCTCAATCAACACGCTCTCGTAGCCTGTGAAGCAGGCCATTTGCAGGTTTCATATCACGAAGTTCGTCTAGCATTACTTTATCACAGCTGTGCTTATCTTGTTCGTTGTCCCGGTAGCAGATATCATGGTGCTTTGCTATTGCATCAACTTGATTGTAAGGTTCTTGTCCTGGCAGCAGATTATCGTTCTCGTCAAGTTGTTTATCAAGAGGATTATAAGATCCAGTATATTTATAGCCTTGTAATGTCCAACCGCCTTTTGGTTTTGGCAATTTGCCAATTAATTTGTGTATATCAATACCTGTTCCAATTATTTCTCTGTTGTTGCATTTCTGACAATATGTAACAATATTATTTTGCTCCAGACAGAGATCTCTATCACAATTGCACTTGCATCTCATTATTTATTTTATAACTGCCAACTTTTTCAGATTTATAATAATATTTTTTCAGATTTATAAATATTTTTTTCAGTCGTCTACTAAAATAACTTCTCTGGCAACGCCCGGACATGCACAACCTGCTCCGGACAACTTTGTTGTTGGTGATAATTTCTTTAAAAACATAGTTTTTCTTTTTCCACAAATTGCACAAATAGTTTTTAGCATTATTCTATTATTTTTTGTTTTTTCTGTTGTTTAATCTTTATTTTCTGTTTTAGTTTTACACTTGAGACAATATGTTGACATTATACATTTGTTAGTTTATACTAATTGCAATCTTATCATTGGCATGAGAAGGTTGCTTGTCAAACTGTAAAATAAATTTAAAAAGATTGAATTTAGATTGGGACATTTGTTTTATAAACATCACGCAATAGTTTCCACAAGCAGAAGTTCCAACAGGCTGAATTTGATTAGACGAATAATTTATTATTTTATATTTTCGAAAAGCTAGCGTTCTGCTTATATATTTTTTTATTGCATCACTTGGTGGAAGTCCAAATGAATCAAAATAATTGTTATTACAAAATGCTACCCAATGTGTGCCAGATTCGTCATTGAAATCTTGTATATTTCGCCCTTTCCGGCACAGAAATTTAAAAATTCAGCCGTTAATTTAGACAACCTAATTCAAATCCGAATTAAATCAACAACCTTTGTGTCAACTTTCGAAGAGATACCACTGTGCATCGCATTATTTAATGCCCAATCAGTAGGACCATCGGAAAAGCGCATAGAAATAGTTAATTTTATCAACGATGAGAATATTGATGTCTTTTTCCTGACAGAAACATGGCTAAAAACATTAGGCGATGAACCCAAGTGCGCGGATCTAACACCCACCGGTTACCATCAAGTCATTCCCCTGCCACTCTCGCGGAGGTGGAATTGCTGTCATCGCAAAGAACTCCATGATCAACCATCTTAACTACACTACAGCCTTCAATTTCTACCACACATCGTTTGAACTAGTCCAAACTACACTCACAAAGGTCAGTCCATTTTTTCTGCCTCTACCGCCCTCCTCCTAGTAGAAAAAGCAAGCTGACAGAATCTCTCTTTTTGGAGCAGTTTCCGAATCTCCTGCAGTATGAAAATTCGATAGGTGGCAACCTGATTATTCTTGGAGATTTCAACTTTCACTTTGACTGTCCTGGAAACCCATGCACATCAAAACTCCTGGATTCCATTCACGTTTTCAATCTCAAACAGTCAGTTAGCCAACCCACCCATAAACATTTTAGACTGGATTCTTTACAGACCTGATGATAATATTCTACAGTCCTCCCTAGTGTCCCACGAACTTTCATCAGATCACCTCTGCATTATATGCCATCTTGGCGTATCAGTCCCTAACCCTCCACCTTTATTTGCTACTAAGTGAAACCTTCATATGATAAACAGAACCCAACTAATGCATGACATCCAAGCAAACCTAACAACTAGCTTACCTCCTACAGCAGAACAACTCGATAACTGCCTGTGTTCATTGCTTGATAAACATGCCCCAGCAACCAAGTGCAGAGTAGTAATTCAGAAGTGTTCTCTGTGGTATAGCAGTGTTAGAGACCAGCTTCGCACTGCTAAAAGAGACCGCCGCGAAGTTGAGAGGCTTTGGCTTTCCACCAGACTCACTATTCATAAGCAGATCTATGAGGCCGCTAAGAAGAATGTCACAAACATAGTCCATGCAGCGACATTAGCCCATTACAGTACTAAGATCACGGAAAGTTCCAGCTGCAAAGAGCTATTTGAGATTACTAACAAGCTAATGTCAAGGAACAAATGTACACCACTTCCAGCTACCTTCTCTCTAATCGACCTTCTGGACCTGTTTGCAGATTTCTTCCATGACAAAGTACAAACCATTAGAGATAAACTTGACAACACAATTTCAGTTGACTCGTCGTCACCATACAGTTGCGATACAGAATTTCAGCGGCAACCGTTAGCAGCATTTGAACCTGTCTCTATGGATTTAGTACGTACAGTCAAGATGAAGAGTGCACAAAAGTCATGTGAACTTGATCCGATTCCGACGTCACTGCTGCTAGAGTGCCTAGATCCAATATTGCCTGCACTAACTGATGTTATTAATACCGCTCTCTCATGTGGGGAATTCCCATCATTTTACAAAACTGCCATTGTAAAGCCTCTGCTGAAGAAGCCAACACTCGACCATACTGATTTAAAGAACTATCGCCCAGTTTCTAATCTCCAATTCATGTCAAAAATCTTAGAAAAAGTTGTTCTATCCCAACTTGTATCTCATCTGAATTCAAACAGTCTTTTTAGCAATGTGCAGTCTGCATATCGCCCTTACCACAGTACTGAAACTACTCTTCTGAAAGTAGTCAGTGACCTTCTCTCTGCTTTGGATAGCGGAAAGATTACAGTCCTCACTCTCCTTGACTTGTCTGCAGCATTTGACACTATAGACCATGCTATATTACTTCACCGTCTCCAGCATGTATTTGGCATTCATGATATGGCCTTACTATGGTTCAAGTCCTACTTGGTCAACAGGACACAAATTGTTTCTGCAAATGGTATACACTCCAGCCCAGTTGATCTATGCTGTGGTGTTCCACAGGGGTCTGTTCTTGGACCTGTTCTCTTCATTCTATACACTCAGCCACTCTCAAGTGTCATAGATCATCATCCAGTGTCTCACCAATTGTATGCTGATGACACCCAAATATACAAATCTAGCCATCCAACTGAAGTTGAAGCTACCATCCAAGGCGTAGAGAGGTGCATTTCCAATGTGAAATCATGGATGACATGTAACAAGCTGCAGATGAATGATGATAAAACTGAAGCCATTCTGTTTACAACACAAAGACTTTCTCATTCACATCAATTTACCGCAGGCAGTAAATATCGGCAACACCAACATTGAATTCACACAGTCAGTATGAAACCTTGGTGTTACTCTTGACAGTACTCTCTCATTGCACCAAAATGTCATGAACATATGCAAAGCTGCATATCTTGAACTGAGACACATCAGCTCCATTCGCAAGTATCTTTCAATTGATACCACTAAAACACTTGTGTGTTCCATAGTACTTTGAAGACTGGACTATTGTAACTCAATTCTTTCTGGTTCGTCTCAATATCTACTCCAAAACTTCAAAAAGTTCAAAACACAGCTTCTCGGATCATCCTTAGAATACCACGATCGGAGCACGCCTCTCACCTGCTCTCTACCCTACACTGGCTATCTGTATGGTCCAGAATTAAGCACAACATTTGTTCTCTGTGCTACGTTTCACTGACGGGCTCCAGTCCAACATACCTATCTAACCTCACCCATGTGTACACACCTGCAAGATACTTACGCTCCTTTTCTGACACTCATATTCTCATTATTCCCACTGTGAAAACGAAATCATATGGACAACGCTCTTTTGCATACCAGGGCCCAGCATTGTGGAACGAATTGCCCACAGAAAGACACAGTGATCTCATTCAAGAGCGCTCTTAAAACTCACCTATTTCAACTGCAAGAACAGACTTAAAGACCTAATAATGTATCCTTATAATGTATCCTTACCTTAAATATTTACAGCATGTTTTCTGTTTCTAATTTCGTAGTGTTTGTTTTTATTTTTGTAATCATATCATTATATATGTTTTTTAAGTGTTGTCAAATGTTGTAAAGTGCTTAGAGCTTCTCAAGATTAGGCGCTATACAAAGTCCTCATTATTATTATTATTATTATATTTATCACACACGAACCCCCAGCAATTGCATCGTTAAGTTCATCTTTAAAATACGCTCCACGGAGATTTTTACTTTTTTTTAGCTTATCAAGTATATCAAAGTTACTCAACGCGGCCAAGTTCCTGGCAATGTTAGACCTCTGCCTATTCCTAACAGATTTGGCAATAGACTTCCCGCTACTCCCGCCAGCAGTGGTCCTATAAATCCACCTGTTTGTTTGCTTTTCACCGCGATCAGTTCTTTTTTTCGTTGGTGTCTTTCTTTTTGCCATTTTCGTAGTGGCATTATATTTATCTTTAGATAAAAATTTTCTTTATTCCACCGCCGTGGACGACACATTCACCGGATACTGCTTTTTTCGTTGTGCCAGATACTGCACCAGATGCTGCCGCTAATCCTAATGTACCAAATACTGGCAAAATTTTAGGTATTAACGTTCTGGCCATTACATCTAGTGCCGAACCAACGAAACCACCTTGTTTTGACATTGCTGTTATTTGTGTGGCACTTAAATTTAAAACAGAAAGTTTTTTGTGATCGTATTTATTCATTTTGTTTTTGGTTAACATTAATTTTGTTAAAGTACTTGCGACTTTATTGCTGGCGACTTTTAATGATGTCTGCTTTTGCTTTGTAACAGCAGCTGCTAATTTTTTAACTTGACCATCTGTCAGATGTTTTTCTTTTACAATATATTTTGTCATTATATACAGATTACAGATTAAAGTCAAGTTTTTTCAAACTTGGACTGACATTTTACCTCCGACAGAGTCAATTGTTATAAATCTGTCGCTGATCACTAGCGCATATCCATACAACTACGCTGCTGGAACTACTTCAAATGTCCAAGTAATTTCAATATCAACTGTCGAGTCGACACCATGAAAGTTATGTTTACTAACATCAAAATAAATTATTGGATAAAGTGTATGAAATTCCTCTGCTGATATCTGAGATCCGTCTCCGACATCTTGATATTTTTATATTGTGTCGATAAGGTACATGTAAGGTCTAGTAATATTTTTATTATCATTATCTGCAAAATTACATTCTATCACTCGATCAGGATATTGTTTGGAGTTGAGTCTAGCGTATATTAGTCTAACATTGGCGTTATCAAATATTGCAGTATTTAGTTGTTGGTAACCACGTCGCTCTTGTTGCTGAAATACAACAAATAATTGCCAAGGTAGTTGTTCATTTGATGTTGTTGTTACTCACCATGTGTAGTCTGTGGTATTTGGAACTGCTGTTTGATATATTTTATGTTGCTAAAAATAAATTCTGTTTTTGTGTTTTTGCAGCATATCATTTAATTCTGCCATTTTAGTGATTGATGGAGTTATTCGTGGCATCCATAGCGCAAGTTTATGATAAACAGTACATCAGCTCCACCAGTTTGAAATAAACAATCATTTTGTTCTGCTCGATCTAAAATAAGTGTATGTTTAACTCCACGAAATACTTTGTTGTAATCGCGACAAAAAACAAATATTGTACTTAACAGCAGCATCATTGTAATTTGACGTGATACTGCTGCAAGTGCTTTTCTCTTAGCATAACCTTCATTGTAACGTATATTTCTCACGCTAATTGCGTTATTGATTAAATTTAACATTGCAACGCTGTCTGCAGCCGCACCTGGTGGTGTTATACCTAAATTATTACAAGCTGCTGTAAATGAAACTCTTGTAGCGTCTGCACCAGCAGCTGCAGCTGGTGCGGCTATACCAAAATTATCAGCATTAGCGATAAGAAAATCTCTCATCTGCAGCAGCATTAGCCCCATGCGCAAATGCGCCATTTGAAATAAATTCTCCAGATTCTGCTAAACCAGCTCCAGTATCTTTAAACCACATCATATTGCAGTTGATCTAGAGTAATCATCTGAAAACGTCTGATATCTAGCACTTTTAAATAAACACCAGCCATTATTTATAAGAGCTATTTCTGTTCCAGCTGCAGTTGCGACAGGTGGATTAGCCACTGTCATAATCTAGCCACGAACTTCCAGTATTGCTTTGTGAGGTAAAAGAAATACATCTTCGTCTTGAGTATTAAATGTTCTGACGCCAGTCTTATTTGGTTCATTAGAATTTTCATCGGGATACTCACCATACTCAAATTCTGTTACTGTATCATCGGTGTCATAAGTTTCTGCTAAATCAAGATAATTTTTAACAGACATTTTTTTTTATTTATTAGCTTACATAAAATTTTATTATTTTGGTGCTGTTGCTTTAGTTACTAATTTTTATATAATTTGTTCTCCTTTTGGTGATTAAAGTTTTTTTGTTGTTGTTATCATTACACATTGAGTTTCTTTTGTTGGAGTGATTTCTGATATAATTTGTTTGATTGTTGGCATTCCACGTTGTAGATCGCCTTTTATTTTATCAGCTATTTTTTGTCCCATCACAGTTCCAGTGGCAGATGCAGCTCCAGTTGCAAAGGATTTTGACGCATCAAGTGCAATTGGCGCAACTTGATGAGCTATTCCTGGGACATTTTGAATAATTTTAGTAAATATATTTCCAAAAAATCCTCCAACTATCTTTCTTCTGTAAAATTTTTTTTCTCTGTTTCATTATATCTGAGGTTGGGGCCCCGAGTGGCTGAGTGGTCTAAAACGCTCTCTGTTACGGATCACTGTCATCTCACCTCTGTCTGCGTGGGTTCGAGTCTAAGATTCGGCGAATGTGGATATGTGAGAAAGCTTGCCAGTAGCTTCTCGTGGGTCGGTGGTTCTTTCCGGGGATTTCCCGGTTTCTTCCTCCACCATTAATACTGGCCGCCATGTATAGCCTATCGTGTGCTGAAAAATGGCGTTAAGCCCCACAACAACAACAACAACAACAACAATTATATCTGAGGTTGTATAATTTTATTGCTAATCATGAAGTCGATAGTGGAGCTATTGTCAATCACAAAGAGATTGTGCGTAGGTGCAGGTAATAAGTAACAACCTCGTTATTCAAATCCAGTTGTCGTCCAGATTGATCTGTCAGTTGCATACTTAGTTCTGTTATGTGATTTTCAATGTTTAACGGATAATAAATAACTTGACATGGACTAATTTGCATGAGAGATCCCGGTGGAACGTCTAGAGAAAAACTATATATTGTTTATCCTTTACTACCCTGGGCTGAGTAAGATCCAGGTGCAATAGAGCAATTTATTAATCTTGTGTTTACGTCAGTTATATTTACTTGCAGTTCACCATCAAGTGTAATAGTTTGTTGTTCATAAGCAATATAACTTTTGTGAGAAAATTGTATCAGTGATGCGATACTTGTTGGCGATATAAAACTAACTATTATACCATTTTTTAATGTTATTCTAGCGCGTAACATATTATAATTTGGAGTCCGCTCAAAATTGTCAGCTACACCATTATTTTTTGTTATAAGTTCTTTTATTGTTTTATTTAGATCAGTGACATTATAAGCTCCTTGTGGAATTTTAAATGTTTTCCATATAGTTCTTGGAGTTGTAATAGCGAATGTAAATTCATCATTTACACCAGCTTTTACATTAGCCATAGAATGGAAACACGTACAGGAAATTAGTCCAATCTCATACTGTTTTTCAGTATCAAGTTGTATTGGTGGAATATGATTTACTGAAAAATTTGCGCTATCTTTAGCAGCTGTGCTAGAGTCTAGTAATAATGTTGTTGACATTGCTATTTATTACATTTTTTATAAAATTAAGTTGCTGTGTAAAATTTCATACTCATCAGATGTTAATAAATTTTCCAATCTCAAATGATCAAGTATGTCAGTAATTTCATTGTCAATTTCAGCACCAACATTTCCAGGCTCTTTTGACGATATCAGCCGGATTAATCTGCCTATCATTTCATCTACTGATATATATATATATATATATATATATATATATATATTTTTACTCGAGAGTCTGTGACTCCGGTTGCAGTTTTTTTCTTAAAGCGATTTTTATCATGATGCTCAGACAACTTTTCAAAATTCCATCCTGCCTCACTAGGTTTTTCAGATCGAAATTTTACTGCAGTACTTTTAAAAACGAGCAATAATGCCATTTCTAGCTTTATCACGAAGTGTTTGAGAATCATCTCCTGTGTCTTTACCAATTTTATTGTAAGCTTGTTTGCCATCATTTTCAGTATCATTTAATTTTTTAATGAGATCATTGTATTTATTTTTTTCCCAATTATTAATATTATCAACATCGGAAATATTATTATTTCTCATAAAATCATGATATTCTGTTGCCATTGTTATTTTTTCCTTTACTACTTTTCTCATTTTCTCTGAATATTTTTCAGTTTTATCTGACATTCTTTCAGTTTCTTCAGCTAATGTTTTTTCAGTTTTTTCATCTAATCTTATTCCTAAATCTATATATGTTTTTGTTCCTCCTTTATCTAGATATTTTGCCTCAGTATTCAAATCACTGTTTTGATGACCATAATATCGGTGATTTTTTATATTATGAATAGCTTGATTATAAAGATCGGCAATAATACCAGGTTGGTATTTTTTAATACTCTCGATGAAATTTTTGTTTTCCAGTTTTACATCGTCGATATGTTTCTTACTTTCACCTTTTATTTTTTGTAAATTACTGATATCTTTTTGGGCGTTGTAATTGGCTTTGATAATATATCTTACTTTTACATCTTTAAAATTGTATTTTTCGTTAAAATTTTTATACTCATAATCTTTTATTTCGTTATTTATAGTTTCTGGAGCATCTTTAAATTCTTTCATTTCTTGAACATCATGCTTTTTTCTCAATGTTTCTCTTCAAGCTTCTTCTTCATCAAGCAATCTCTCACCACTTTTTTCTTCTACAGCTCTCAATTTTCTTCCAAATGGATCAACTAGTGTTTCTTCAGCTAATCCTTTCTCAAATTCGAGTGGATTATTTAACAACCATTTTAGTTCAACTTGTCTAGCAACAGGATCAGCAATATTTCTTACTAGGTCTCTAGCCAATTTTAATCCGTCTTCATCAGATCTTCTAATAACTTTTGCAGCAGCTGCTTCTTTTTGTTCTTTAACTAGTCCGAGTAAACCTTTTTCCTGTAATTTTTTAAGTTCTTCTTCTGATAGTGGTTTAGTTTGAGGTTGTTTTCCAAGTAGCGCCTTAGTAACTGGTTTAAGAGCTGTAGCTGCTACTTCTTCGGCAACTACTTGTCCACGATGTGCTTGCAGTACTTTTTGCTTAAATTCTGCTTGAGACTGTGCAAGTTTTTTCAGATCTTCTATGTTTTCTGTACTTTGCTCGTTTATCCATAATTATATCAAAGATGTTTGATAAAACTTACTGCAAGTATCTGTCAATACAACAGTGAACTATTTTATCTGGATTATATGTTAGTTTATCAAATAAGAAAAAGTTATATTTATCTTTTGTTGCTTGATGATATAGTTCAATAAATTTATCTTTTGTTACATTGCCACATTGTTCGTTTGCAATATTTCTAACGTCAACATTGTCCAGTCTGGGAAATAATATAAAACAACCAGTATTTCATCTAATAAATCTGTGAACATTATAAAAACCTCGGGCGAGATAAATAGAATTACATTTCTTATTATGTGACAGTGAAAAATATGATCTTATTTTATTCATTTCTTCATTGTTTAGTGGAATATCATCAAAAACAACTATCTTATATTCATCTGAATCAAGTTGATTAACTGGAACAAGTTCTTCTGGTTGTCTGATAATAACAAAATCTTCACCAGCCTCAAGATCATCACGAAGTTTGTTATTATATTCGCTAAGTAGCTCGTACTTATCTTGTTGTGGATTAATTGTGTAAATATAAACTCGATCGTAATTAAAATTATCTCCAAGAAGTAAATTCATAAGCAAATTTGTTTTTCCCGATCCTGTTCTCCCAACAATGAGATAATGACAACCGCTCTGTATCAAAGTTTAATATTGACGATTTTGCCATTGTTGTTATATAATTTACATACAAAACATTGTCAGACAATGAATACATAATGAGCTATTATACAAAATTTGGAACAGCACTAGGAGATTCGTCAGCTGTAAGTACAATGACAGGAAACCTGTCTGTGTCAAATCAACGAATACTAGATTTAGAAACAAATTATCCGCCAATAAATGTTGTTAATACACAAGCTGTTATTTATGCACAACTAAAATCCGTCAACAATAATAAACTATCATTAACAGGAGGAACTTTAAGCGGTAACTTAGATTTGTCAGGAATTTTTTTTTATAAATTTAGAGACTGGATATCCACCAGCAAACTTAAATCAAATTCAAGCGGTAAGTTATTTGCAGCCAAAGTATGTAGATGATAACAAACTTGATAAAACTGGTGGGACGGTTACAGGTAATATTAACATGTCGAGTAAAAAAATTATTGGATTAGAAACTGTATACCTGCCAGCAAATGTAGATAATACACAAGCTGTAAGTTATGCGCAACTAAAATCTGTTGATGATAATAAACTTAACAAAGCCAGTGATACAATGACATTTAACCTGTCTATGTCAAATTAAAAAATAACTGGATTACAAACAGCCTCACCACCAGTTAATGAAACTGATGCTATTAGTTATGCTCAGTTAAAAGAAGAACTTACCCCATATTTTAAGAGATCCGTGGACCAATGTCAGGCAACATAAACATGAGAAATAATAAAATAACTATGACATATGTTCCAGTTAACCTTAATGATCTGACAAATAAAGTGTATGTTGACAGTCTGTCTAGTGGTATAAAACGAACTAAAAACAATGTTGGGTATATTCCAACACTTTTTAAGGCAAGTGACAATCGAGTTGGGTTTGAGGGAAGCGCATTATCATATTATCCCGAAAATTATCCTTATTACGCTTTCTCTGATAGACATGAATGGATGACCAATGGGGAAGTTGAAAATTTTTAGATTAAAATTAAATGTCCTACTGCAGTTGCTATTTGGCAATTTCATTTGCAAGGTCGATTAAACTCTGGTGTTGGTCGAATTTATAATTGGCGGTTTGAAGGATCAAACAATGATATCAACTGGACAACATTATATAATACAGCAAATACGTATATTACAGCAACACAATATTTTACAATTCCAGAAGAAAAATCTGCTAA
Source organism: Megalonaias nervosa (assembly GCA_016617855.1). Lineage (NCBI taxonomy): Eukaryota > Metazoa > Mollusca > Bivalvia > Unionida > Unionidae > Megalonaias > Megalonaias nervosa. The sequence continues at coordinate 26,697 of JAECUM010003348.1, read as the reverse complement.
CAAATACTTGCATTTTCTAATTTATGTTGTCGCTGCTGAACATCCATTTCCAGGACTGACAGCATTTCAAATATACACACTTGATGATCAAATTTAATCTGATGCTATAAAATATTGTCAGAACCACCAATTATAACTGTTGCGAGAGAATTTTATGATAATATTTTTGACAACACCGTAATTGTTGGGGAATCACTAGCAGCACATGCAATAAATATCAGAAAAAATTTTACAATTCCAATGATAAACTTTCCATTGTTAGAAGAAGAAAAAAATTTTGTTCGTGTTGTGCATATGCGAAGACCACAATTGAAGAAAGCAATAGAAAACTTTGATATTATAAGTAGACATTGTCATCCTGATGATTGTCTAGAAGAACAAAAACAAGTTGAAATCCTGTTGAAAAAATATTGCTCGAGTTTGATAAGGAAAATCTAAATTTGATAATACAATCGGGCTCAATAAAAGTATGAGTTTATGGTGAAATAGTAGAGAGAAAAGAAGAGGTAAACAATAGTCATGATAGTCTTGACAAACTAGAGGAATCTAGTATAATAGGAATAAGAAGAAATAAGGAGTTATATAATAGTTTTTTAAAACGAAATTATTTTAGATATCTCGGTATGTGCTACTACGACAAAGAAACCCTAATTAAAATCGTTACTATGACAGATGATGTGAAGTTAATTATAAAAGCATACCTAAATGCAATTTTACCGATGACTTATAAAATGGACCCAGAATTTGATCCAATCATTGTTGACAGGTCTCTAAAGATAATCAAATATTTTGACGATAAAATTAGTGATATTAGTGATACTGAGCGAGAATTTTTTTTTAATAAAGTTGAACAGGTAAGTTGGGCACCAAAGCCTAAATCTTATTATGACATAGGTGAAGCAGATGATATCCCGTTTCCATGAATCCAGTGCTCTAGACAATTGTCATTACGAAATTATTATAATGAAATTGAGAAAATATTCACAAAAACTATATAAAAGATTATTTAATAAAGTAAATACTATAATGATATATGTTGATAGTTTTTCCATACTTATACAAAACTCACTCAAAAAATTAATGCTAGCAAATTTCGTGGTCGCATATGCAATTATCAGACATCTTGTATTAAAAAATTCACGTTAGATCAAATAAGCTTGGTATTAGGGTATATTGATGAAACAGAAAAAGATTACAATAATTTGGTAAATGAAACAGGTTTGTACAAACGTGAAGTAGGAGACAGGTTTAATTCATATACTTGGTTAAAGATAAATGAGGTACCTACAGATAAACGATACGATGATACTTCGTCAGATGTTTATGACAAATACAGAACTTTTATAGCTGATCCTAAAAATAATAAATTTTGTGAGTTTCTTGATTCGATTGTTGGCATTAGAACTTTTGTTTTTGTGTAAAAAATTGTATAATGAAAAAACATATAATCGATTTCAATCATATTTCAGAAGATATTCCAAAACAAGATGTTGACGCACTAATGCAATATTATAAATTATATTATAAAAACTTCTGGTGTGTAAAAAAATGTTATAAATACTACATTAGAATACTTCAAGTAATATTATATTTCCAATTGTTAATGACCAGCTCTGGTATAATTTCAAGTGGGGCATCATTAAATCCATTTCTGTTAATAATATCTGGTGTCGGTGTCTCTCTTTCAACAGTATGTAAAAAGATTGAGCCCAAACTTGAAACAAAAAAAAAAATTCTTGTAAAACAGCAAGCATCACTTATAAGAAATTACTTGATCAGATACGATCTTATTTGCAAGGCATAAAATATGATATGGACGATTTAATACGCGAGTTTCGTATTATTGACAGTATGTTAACGGATATCCTACCAATGAGAGTCAGCAGGTATGAACAAGATTGTCATAAAATATATTAATAATCCGCTTCAATCCGGTTTATTCGATATCTAAACTCTTCGATAAAATCATAAATTCTATTTCACCTAAAGTAACTTAAAATTCCGGATTGTCATTAATGATATCTACAACATCTCTCATAAGATGCATATCCGCTGGTCGATTAATTTCAGTTTCTCTATAGTAAAATAAAGCTAAAATCTTTTAACAATTTCACTCGGCAAATAAAATATAAGCAGAAAATTGTTAATGTAATGTGGTTTTTTATAGCAAATTGGTTACATTGTAACAATGTCAAGATACTCCATAAACTCATCGATGTCATCATTGGTAATTTCAAAACCTGTTAGCAGATCGATTACTTCATCAAATCTATTTACTTCCATTATACTTATAGTAATTTATATGTCTAATTAAAAATTTCTTTAAGTAAGTTATAGTAGGATATTCTTTCTCCGGCAGAATAGGATCCTCTTTTGGCTCAAAACCCTCATCGTCATATACTACTAAGTTGATGCCACTAAAACACTTATGTGTTCATTAGTATTTTCAAGACTGGATAAGTGTAATTTGCTTCTATCTGGTTTGACTCAGTATCTACTACAGAAACTTAGAAAAGTTCAAAACATGGCTCCTTGAATCATTCTTTTGCAATCTTGTTATTGTGTATGTTTTTTGTTTGTTATGTGATATTGTAAAGTGCTTAGAGCTTGTAGAGATCTGGCACTGTACAAAGTCCACATTATTATTATTATTATTATAATATTTCCAGATCCCCCATACATATGGGGAATGAACAGCTCATACAAGGTGATAGAGAACCATCCCCTCAATGTGACCTGTAAGGCCAGTAGTAACCCACCACCTTACCGTGTCTTCTGGTCCTCTACTGGTGAGAGCTTTGTGCCATCCAGGTTGTACTTCAGTTCTGTGTCAAGAAACAAAAGTGGGACCTACACATGTACAGCCCAAAACACCATGACACCAACAGTTGGAGAACTCCAGACAGGCTTGAATACAAGTCAGATACAGGTTGATGTTCTGTGTAAGTATTGGAAAATGAATTTAGAGTTACAAGTAGCATGGATCATTTTGTAGTTATTATTAAGTGTTAAATTTGTAAACTTTTGTGTTCTGTAGTTTGTATTTGTGTGTGAGTACAACCAGAAGCACTATGACACCAACAGTTGGAGGACAACAGACAGGCATAAACACAAGTCAGATACAGGTTGATGTAAGTATTGATAATACTTTAATTCAGAAGCATATATAAGTTCTAGTCATTATTAAGAGTTGAAGCTGCACACTAATTTATTTGGTTCCATACATTGGATTTATCACAATCTGCATCACAAAAAGTTTGTGTCTGTTTGATTGTGGAAAGTGGAGTTTTTTTGAATGACACTCTCTCCCTTAACTGGGGTCTAAATTTGCAAAGAACACATGTATCTGAAGCCAAATAAATGAATCTAATATCTTTATTTTATTTTAATTAAAAAAAAAAAAAAAAAACTGAAATGGACCCCAGTTTAAACTTTTGCTTTATGTTCATGCATCAAAACATAACCATACCATATTCCAACCTCTAACTTGTTCATCCTATCTACATGCATGCATCTCTTCTATGTTTGGTTATACCATACCATATTCCAACCTCTAACTTGTTCATCCTATCTACATGCATGTGTCTCTTCTATTTTTGGTTATGACTCCAGGGTGAGCAGGATACAGTTCTTGATATCCATGCACAGGTAAATGCTTTCATGTTTTTGTTTTTTTAAACGCATATTCGCTTAGTAGACAGCTGTTGATCTGAGTATGTCTCATTGCGGGAGATATGATTGCCATCATGATGTGAAATCGAAAAAGAAAATCCAAGAATTGCATCATTATCAGAGATAGAAAGAAGTAATTGAGTTAAATAGGGTTTGAACTTGCACTTTGTGAAACATTACTAGAGGTAATTAAGGTCTAAATGTACTTGACAAACTATTTAGTTGAAAATAATGTCTACCATCGCTGAATCAGTCTTGAATATAACTTCTGAATTTCTTAAATGCATGCTTCCCATTTATACAAAAGCAGTCCAAGATTTGTAGTTACATCAAGTTACTGAACACTGGTCTTATTTATGGAAACAAATTGACTGATTTACCTCACTTTGTAATTCCAGTGAATACTTTGAATAAATAATTTCCTGTCAAAATTATAACTTAACACAACTAAAATTAATTCCACAAAAAAATGGTGTTAATTTGGGAATGAATAATTTTCATGTAAGCAACATATAAAACACAAAGACACTGTCATTATCCTAGTCAAAGTCAACATGTTTACAAATGATCATTAATTTAAACTATAACTTACAATCATGGACAAAAGTTATTTAAGTAACATGTTGTTTGCAAATAGTCCTTACATGCTGCAATCGTGGACAAAATTTAAACACACCATATAGATATACATAACACTGAGCTTGGGCTCCATAAATAACCCTTTGATGATGCAGTCAGTGAAATCTATTAAAGGCTGCAACTGAGCACATGTCAGTTTCAAAGCAAGATCACAGTGAGTTAAAATAACCACCATATGTTCCTTGGCACCGAGGAAGTACCAGACTTGGCTGGCTCAGAAGGATTGTCATCTTGAAAACAAGTTGAGTGCTGCCTTCACAAGCCATAGGTTTATTGGGCCATATGTACTGCTAGAAAACTTTGGAAACATCAGTTTGAAATTAAAGTTATGAAAAGGAAAATACAAATTAATTCAAATCATTTATTGCATCATTGTTTATATAGCAAACATTTCTGAATGGGAAGGTGGTAAGGGTAATGTAAAACTATTTGAATTAACATTACTTTTGTTTACTGCAAACATTTAGAGTTTCCAACATTACCCCAAAATGTATGAAAAAATGTTTGTAGTGCTTTTAAAATAACCCCTTCTTTGTAGGAATCAAATTATCAGTAAAAAGTCATTGACTTGTTGGCAAGTATCATTCTGTCTGTGTACAAATGTTAATATTTACATTAGCAAAACAGGGACTTGCAGGAAATAAATGCAGTTAGCTTGACATAAATGCTGACACTGCAGAATGTAACAATTCACATTTAGACCTGTACACAAATTGATAAATTCATACATACATTCCTAAATTTGATTGAGTTTCTAGAGACATCATGCTAAACTTCTAATGCAACTGTATAATTTGTGACTGAGTGAAATTTCTTTTTTAAAATTATCTTTGGAATCTGTTGATGCTAAGTTTGACTCACCATTATTAAACTGTGTGCCATTAAATTGATGTTTACCTGTACTTTGTAGCAAATTTTGTTGTCCAAGATTGATACAGCATATGTTGGAGTTTTCACCAAGACATGGAAATCCCATTTGAGGGGTTATATTTTTTTTCTACCTGCTTGGCTCTGGTTTGCACCAAGATAATTAAATCTCATGTGAGGGGTAATTCATTTGTTGCCCATAAAGCTCTGCTGATTGATTCACATTGGAGAGGTTTGTAGAAGGCATGATCAACTGTTAAAAGTGGCATATTGTAAAAATGGGCAAATACTGACAAATATAAGTAAAGCATGATTAAATCATTTCTGTGACCATTATTATCTATGACACCATCACTACAGTAGCTTGGACATTCGTGTTGTAAGGGAAGATGTTCTGCATTTATCAATTGTACTTCACCTGGAAAGTTGTCTGTATTCTCAAGGTAATGTCTGCTTATATAAATAGATGGAGTTTGAATTCAAGAAATCACATATGTGTTTTCTTGGAAGCATTTACTACATTTACAAGCAATAAATAGTTGCAAATTAATAAATAGTACCAAGTTTCTGTCATTAGAATCCATTGGCCAGTGTAATAAGGGGGTTAACTCTATAATTGAACCTACAGTGTGACAACAGTTTGTACTGTAGTCAACAGTCAAATCCTTGATCCCTGTTGCGTATTGTGTTTGTCACAAAATATGGACATATTTATTGATCCCATAATGGCATACATTTATGCTGCACAAGTATCTGTAGCTGTTTACTTCGAAACTTTATTTATTTTATCTTTCAGATCCTGCTACAATTACAGAATTTTTGGCCAAAGACAACATTACTGAGATAATGGAGAACAGTACGTTCCGCCTCTACTGTCATGTAGACAGTAATCCATACTCAGAAATCTCGCTTACATTTGGTGATGTATTGAAATCAATGACCCAAGACTCATCTGAACTAACCTACAAGGCAACAGCAGGATGTCTTAATGCAGGGAAATATATTTGCAGTGCTACCAACTTAGTCATGAATGGAGTTTCAGTGTCTGCAGAAATTAATTTAAAAGTCCAGTGTAAGTAAAGGAAACTTTATTTATATCCACTTGCATTGCATTTTAAGAGTTGTAGCATTTCATATAATTAACTGACATGATCTGGTCAGTAACTTTGTCTTAAGAGCACATTTCTAGTCATCTTCATTGCTGCTAATGGGTTAAAAATGATGAAATAATCTGGTCAGCAATTTTGACTTTTCTGAGACTTGATATTAATTGTTGGTTATGGGAAGAAAAATAATGAAATTGAAATCTAGATATCAGCTGTGTTTGATGGCTGAATGCTAGGCCAAATTTTGGCATACTCCAATCAATACTTCACTTTTTGTGGAATACAAATCTTTTTGTTTGGAGGTGAAAACATTTTAACTGCAGTGTAGCTTAATTACAAAATGGTATTAATCCAGAAGATGAAACTTCGAACAGTAAACGATTAGTGGTGTCAGCACATGCACGGAAAACTGTGAACTCAAGCAAATTATGACATAAGCTAATCTTTCAATCTCAAAAATTCCAACACTCGAAAAAGCTGTCTTCATATAATTTCCCAACCTCTGTGTGCTTTTTGCTACCAGTGTGCTTCCTCACATTGTCTCCATGCCCAATGCTAAAATTTGTGGCGCACTATGTGCAAAAAACATGATATATATCGGTATCTGATGGCTGTATGCATGGAAAATATTTGGTATATTACAAAATAAACTTCACTTTTTGTGCAACACATTTCTGTTTCCTTGGTGGTGAAGACGTTTTCAAGATGCATTGCAGAACAGCAATTCAAATAAGTGTTTGCGGCACATGCGAGGAGAAAAATTCCAGTTAGGCCCTGGTTTCTTTCAGAAGCACTTGTAAAACTACTCTTATGCATATAGATTAAAATGCACTACAATGCATGCTACCGGGCCAACTTTACCAATTGGCTATTCTACTAACATTGCGACTAGCAGTACTGGACCATTTCAGCAACTGACTAGCACTTAATGGAAAATGTAAAATAATTGAGAATTGGGGAATTTGAAAATTTTTTTTGCATGTAGCGTGAATTTGTGAATTGCTGTAGAAAGTCGTGAAATTCATGCCAAAATCATGAAGGTTGGCAGCTATGTATATAGTTAGTCATAAATGAAAATTAGTGCCAGTCTTGCATCCACTATGGCTGCTGTTGTAACCAGATTGAAAATCTTGTTATAGTTTTTCCTTGTAAGTGGATGGTTATGTTGACATAGGGTTTTGTCCAAAGTTTTTTTTTTCATGATGACAGGTTACTCCTAAACGAAAATCATGCAGATCTTAAATCCAGTATTGCTGGCATAGTGGCCTTATTGAAAAGCTTGTATTGCTTCAGACTATTAGGTGGCTTCAACAATTAGCAGTTAAAAAGACGAAATGGTCTTCCTTTGGATTTCAGGAAATTCTATCAGGCCAGTTGTGTGTTGGTCATTTTGATGGACTCTGATTGCAGTGAAGCTGGCATTTTTCACATGTTTGATGTGCCGTGTATTTCAGCTCACAACTTTGAATAATAATAATACTAATTGTACTGATTAGAATTGTATGTATATTTAATTTATATGGTGTTTTGGCTTTTGTCCATGATTATATACTACCGTATATACTCGCATATAAGCCGAATAATTTAGGAAAAACGAAGGCCTGAAAGAAGGGGGGTCAGCTTATCTGTGGGCCAGTGTCTAAACTTGACACTTTTTAAGTCTTTTTATTGACTACTGTAAAGGCAGTAACTCTTGGGACACGACCAAAAAAATTCTGTGTCCTAAAACATATGCATGTAAAAAAAAAATCATTTCATTGACCCGACACTTATTAAACTGTTATTAAGTACTATGATTGATTTTGTTATTATTTTGCATGTGCATATTTTATGATTTCTTCAACACAAAATTAAATTAAGGTAAATATAGACTTCATAATTTGCGGGCTGGTTGAGTTTACCCGGGAGACCAGGCTGAACTATAATGTACAGTACTTACACAGTGCAAAGCCTGCATAGTGTCACTTAAATTCTTATTAATTCCCAAACATATCAAATGCAGATTTTGCCTTATTCATTGTTTCGACCAAACTGCATTCTTCCAGGTAACATTTCAGCTAGTCCTTAATAGCTGTTTCATTTACGTTGAATCACACACTCACCAGTTACTCATTTTCAGTGATATAAGCGATCCTACAAACTGAGGTAATATTTATGAAAAGGTATGCACATTTTATTGTACAAGGCACATAACCAGCATAACTTACATGTTCAAGAAGAGTGGTAATAATACAGTCTAAAATTCTCATTATAGATTAAATAAGATCATCATCAATCTATGTTAGTTTTGTGTTTTAACTGAACAACATCATAATTTTCCACACAATTTATAGCTTCATGTTTCAGCGTCTCCTTTGTTGATAGTTGGCGGATTTGTCTTTAGTTTTCCGACAGCAGTATAGGCCAATTAATCATTAAAACCGGAAACTGGCTAGTGTTAAGAAAGAATTTTGACCGGCAACTATTCCAGTACATTGATGTGTAATTGCCTTTCATGCCATGGTATTGCGCAATTACTGTAGTTTTGTAAAACGTGGTGTAAGGCATGCCCGTCAACTTTAAAAAGCCAAGCAAGAAGACTGAATTAAAAAATAGAGAGATTGGGACCTAAAATCGGGAGGTTTTTCGTGGCACTTTTAAAGGCTTGTTTTCATTAAATATTGATTGATCTTCCGGGTCTAATATTGTCGAAATTCGCAAAGGACATGCAGTTTCTCCCCTCTGGAGCTTTATCTTCCCCCAGGACATGCCCTATTTTCATATTCTGTTCAGCTGTGGCCAAACTGCACAACAGCTAAAGGTTAGTATTAAATAAACAAGCAAGAAAGCCAGCGAAGCTGATTAAAAGTTAATCCTTATCGATGCAACTATTTTGTGAAAACAACAGGCCATCCATCATGATTAAAATAAACCATTTTCTACCGTGTGTTACACAAGCACCAGCAATTCATTTTCAGATAAAGGATTGCCAATTTTTGTTGAACTTAAGGTCCCTAAATAAACAGTCTCATGGTACCATACATGTGGCAACTATCTGACCTCATTCCCTTATTGTCAACTCATAAGGCATTTAGTATTTGCTTACTATAAAACAAATGTATTCTGAATTAGTTTCCTGAGGACACATGCTGCGTGGTATGTATTTTCATTCCTTCTTTTAATTTAGCGTGGTAATTAATATTCGTATATATGGTATAAAAATGCCAGGTGCTTACGCGTGTAAGTTTCTTTGGTGGGAATGGAGCTACAGCATTCATGGTGTTCATATCTGGAATTAAAATTAATTGCCGACAATTTTATTGTTGTGTTTTTTTTTATTGCACTGGTTTATTTTCTTATTTTTGTATTGTTGTAGATGAAAAAAATGACAAATTTACGTCAATAATGTTTAAACTTAACAACCTATTTAGTGAAGAAGCAGATTCTTTCTAGTAAAGTAATTATTTCTTCACAACAATATTCACAGGTGATATAACAGAACATGGCTTCCATAGATTGCATACAGTGTATCTATTTATGTAGGACTTATCTCTTTTTTCTAGGAGAAATGAAAATCGAAGACATAATGCAAAAATCAAGCGATATTGTGAAATCGGGAGGTAGGCGTGCAGTGACCTCAAAATTTGGGATTTTTTTTTTTCTCCCAGCGTGAGAGTTGACAGGCATAGTGTAAGGTCGCTTACATCAAAGCAAACTACAACTCGGTTTTTACAGTACTAGCATAATTTTCGAAAGATTATTTCTGAAACTTCATTATTGTATTTTGGAGATATTATTAAAGTTTAGAGCAGTGGTGCCCATGATTCAGCTCCAAGGAATGTACTTCATTCAGCGGAATGTATTTCATGTAGCGTGTGTTCAAACCTACAATGTACATGCAGTGGCGCCATTACATAAATACGTTCAGTAACCTAATTGCAAGCGTTGAATCAATCTGTGTTGTTGTTCGTTGTCATACTTGAATCAAATTGTAATGAGTTAGGTATTTACGATTTCAGGGCAAAATAAAAATGTAATTACTGGTACACTGATATAAAATGTCCAATACAATAATGCATAAACAAACAATGAGTCAGAAGGGAGATTTAGTGTTACAGCAACTCACGATTGCTCAATTCTTGTCATCGTTCGATCAAATTATACACAAATCTAAAGTAGGAAGAAACAATAAGAAAACAGAAAATTAAATAAATTACTTTTCAAACAAGTTTATACCATTTCTTTTTAATAATCACACATGGCAAGCCCGAGATAAGTATACGTGTACTTTTTGTTAATATAAGTTTGCCTAAATAAATGCATTTGGAACTTAGCGCATGCATCTTGTGATGTCTCGGAGTTGTGGGTCGGCTTATACACGGGTCATGCACATTTTAGTGTTTATAACTGTTCAGCTTGGTGGGGGGTTGGCTTATACGCGAACGGGCTTATACGCGAGTATATACGTTATGTATATTTAGTTTGTATTGTATGATAGAACTTCATCCATAATTGTGGATAGGAGTTAGGGTCTACCTGATTAATGTCTATTTTTATAAACAACATATAATGTAGCTAATGTTTGTATAGATTGTAGATTATGTAGTAAAATAATTATCACTTGTGGGTAAACATATTTACATGGCCCTTTGACCTTGGAAGTTTCTAGAACTGATCTTTCAAGAATTTGATGGGAAAAGCCTCTCATCCAGGTTCTGTTATTACGTTTTAAGTTTTATTATTTATTTATTTTATTTTGTGGTTTTCACTGTTTATCACTTTGACAAATGCAGCAATAACTTCATCTAAATACATTTAAATACAGTATAGATCAATCCAAAGATTGCAATGCCCACCAGCAGAATATCATTACTGTATATACTCTTGTATACACCCATTCTCATATAAGCTGACCCCCAAATCTGAATAGGTATAAAAACTAAAATGTGCATGACCTGCATGTAAGCAGACTCAAAAGCCTGAAATGACATCATAAGATGCATGCTGCAAGTTCTAAATGCATTTATTTAGGCAAACTTGCATTAGCAGACATTACCCATATAGCTCTCTTGGGGTTGGCATGTATGATTATTACATAGAAATTGTATACATTTGTTTGAAAAGTCAAGAAATTTATTGAATTTGCTGTTTTCTTAATGTTTTTGTCTATTCATGTATAGCTTGAATCGGATGATGGCAAGAATTGAGCATTCATCTTGCAGTAATACTGCCTCTCTGTTTTGACTTGATTATTGTTTGTTTTTGTGTTATTGCATTAGACTTTTTATATCACTGCACCAGTCATTACGTTTTGATTTTGCCTTGAAATTGTAAATACCTAACTTATTAAAATATTATCCCAGTATGACAACAATGAACAACAATAGGGTTTAATTCAGCACTTGCACTAGTGAGTGTATCTACATAATGGCACCACCGCATGTACATTGTAGTTTTGAACACGCGCTAAATGAACTACATTTTGCTGAATGAAGTACATCTCTTTGATTCATATCATGGCCACCACTGCTCTAAACTATAATGATAAATCCACAATACAGTAATGAAGTTTAAGAAATAATGCTTCAGAAATTATACTTAGTATCATACCTTAACAACCAAGTTGTAGTTTGCTTTGGTGTCAGTGACCTTACACCTTGTTTTGCAAACCTACGGAAATCGTGCTAATATTATGGACTGAAAGGCAATTAAACATCAAAGTACTGGTATAGTTGCCGGTGAAAATTTGTCTTAACCCAAGCCAGTTTCAGGGTTTTTATGATTAACTGGCCTGTATTAATGTCAGAAAGTAAAAGGCAAATCTGTTAATTATAAACAAAGGAAATACCAAAACATCCAGCTTTCCATTGTGTGGAAAATTATTTTGCTCAGCCAAAACACAAAAGTAAAATAGATTGATGATGATCTTAGTTGACCTATATTCAGAATTTTAGCCTCTATTATTACAATTCTTTCATGAACATGTAACGGTTTTGTTAGTTGTGCCTTGCACAATTGAGTATGTGTACCTTTTCATAAAGATTACCTCAATTTGTAGCATCACTTACATTATTGAGAATGAGTAACTCATGAGCACGTGGATTGACATAAATAAAACGGTTATTACCGAATAACTGAAGTGTTATCTGGAAGAATGCAATTTGATCGAAAAAATGAATAAAGCAAAATCTAATATGTTTGGGAATACACAAGGATTAAAGTGACGCTAGGCACGATTTGCACTGTGCGAGTACTGTGTACAGCCTGGTTTCCCGGGTAAACTCGAACCAATCCCTTGAATTATGAAGTCTTTATATACTTTAATTTAATATCGTGAAATCGGAAAATATGCACATACAAAGTAACAGTAAAAACAATCATAGTAGTGTATAACAGTTTAGTAAGTGTTTACAGATAATGTATTCTTTTCACATACATATACGTCTTAGGATATGGAAAATATGTTTTTGTGTCCCAAAACTTAAAGCCATTATGACAACAAAAAATTATTAAAAGCTTTCAAATTAGACCTTGGCCCATGGATAAGCCAACCTCCCTTCTTCCAGGCCTTTATTTTTTGCTAAATTGTTCGGCTTATATGTCAAGTATATACATTAATAGTAATTATTTTGTAGTTTACCTGGTCTTAATCTGTTAAGATTGTTGCTGGGAAATCTATTCATTTCAAATTATTTTGGCAGTTTTCAAGCAATGATCATTGAAAACCTCACAACACTTGATCATTGTGTAATGATGATCACAAGAACTCCCATCCAGTTTTGCAAACTCACATCTCTAGTGTTCATACTGTTGTCTATTTCAGCTTCACTTGACAGTAAAGATCAAAGAGCTCAATTAGCTTTGTAACACACTGGCAGTTCTCACTTGATGTTTTATACCAATGTGACTTCAAAGCAGTACACCGTTCAATTGTGTCAAGAGAAGACCCAAGCTGTGATAATATTGCAGTACCTGATGATATTACAGTAATTCCAATTTTTTTGAATTGACCAGGTTTTCTGCAATCTGATTGTATATAAATGGTCATTCATTAATGATCTGGAGCTTTTTTACACAATGATATATTTTGCAGACGACCTAATTTTAGTTCCCAGTTTCCAGGTCATTATATGTGAATCTTTATCTATACCAGTGCCTTACAACATAACAATAGCAATCCCCACTGACCCACTTCTGTGATTTCCAATCAAAATTTACAGATCAAAATTACCCATTAGAAGTTTGAACAGTGTCATTGCACAGACCTTAGTGAACCCCTTTCGCCAAACCATTTGCATATGGCAGGCTTTACAAGCCAGTATATAACAATTATTGCATTTTGCTTTTACAATCTGTCCCACCAGCAGTTATTAAGGGTCCGAGTTATATGACAAGCATGAAATCTCCCTACAATTTTGCATTTGTAAGATCAAAATGGGTAGAAAGCAGGACAAATAAACATATGATAAAACTACATGTGCCACGCACAAGTGTAATATTGAAAATAAGGAATTGCATGGTTTAAACAACATCCTTTATGTTTTTAAAAAAAAAACGACCATACCAAGTCCCTCACATTACCGGCATGACCTTTTCTGACATTCTGCTCTGAAATACTATATAAAGAGTTCATTGACTCTTGGCCAGCAAAGTTGGGGCTATGTATTCTGGCATAGCGAAAAGGCTAATGAAAGAGAACTAAGCTATCTAAAAGTGAATGCATTGTTGACACAATCATCTGATATGATGGCAGAAAGGAAGAAAATTAGAATTATAAGGATTAAATGATCATGGTTGTGTATTTATCAGTGTTAATTGTTACCATATCTCTCACAAAGTTAACATAAAGTCCTTTGGACTTTATTTACTTTATGAGTGATAAGGTAAAATTTACAAATTGTTAAATATCCAACCATGATCACTTAGTTCTGTCTGAGAAACCACCACTACTGAGGACCCCCATTTTCTTTCCCCAGCCTAATCTGATGAATTGAAGGAAAAGTGAACACCCATTTGCAGAAAGGGGCAGTAGAGAAGGTCTTGAACAATTAGTCTCCCTTCTTCTACTTCCATATCTTCCTGGTCACTAAAAAAGCAGGAAGCTTCAAATCATAATTGATCTGTACCTACTCATCCAGTTTCTTTCAGCGGAACCATCAAGATGGAGTCAACCTCAATCTGGAACGATCTTCATCTGTTTGATGGGCCATCTCCATCGACCTTCAGGGTGCTTATTTGCACATCCCCATCTTTCCTAGACACTTCAAATATATCCATTTTTGCCTAGACCAGGAAGTTTTTCATTTCTGGGTTCTGCTGTTCAGAATCTCTTCCTCACAAGAGAGTCTTCACCCAGATCATGAGAATGGTAGTGGCCTACCTCCAATACTGGGAACATCAGTTCATCAGTATTTTGATGAATGGCTGATCCACAGTGTTCAAGGTCATTCCTTTCATTAGGATCTGTTCTCTTCTTGGTCCAACATAACTCAGCTGGGTCTTTTGCTGAGCCTTGGGAAGTCAGAACTTGTCCCATAACAGGACTTTGCTTACATGGGGATGAACTTAAGAACCAAACCAAAACTTGGTTCACATTCCTCTGGATCAGGTAAATCAAATCCTGCTTCTCCTAGAGATGCTGTGAGCAATAACCATGTTGTATGCTCCCCTGTATCTTTCTGTACTCAGAACCTTGAATGCTGCTGCAGAATTGGTTCCTTTAGGACATCTCCACCTGCAACCTCTACAGTTCCTCTTTCTCACATGGTGGAAGCCTCACAGAGATTCTCTATCAACCCCAATTCACCTAGGACCAGATTTTGACTGCCAGTTGCTTTGGTGGATGAATCAGGACAGATTACTGATTGGGGTTCCCATACACGCACCTGATCCCCCACTTATCTGTTTGCTGATGCATCAGATTCCATTTAGTGATCTCATTTAGAACTGGAGGACATAATTCTCCATGGTTCTTGTACTCAGGCAGAATTGTCCCTCCACATCAGGAACCTAGAAATGAAAGCAGTATTTCTAGGACTGCAAGGGTACATCAACATAATAAGGGGCCAATGTGTCATGGTCCTCTCAGACAACATGTCTTTAATAGCTCACCTACGACGTCAAGGAGGCACACATGCCCCATCTCTTTGCATGGAGGTCTGGAACCTCATCTTCTGGGTAGCTTCAGAGAATGTCACGATCCGAGTCTGATACATTCTGGGCAAGATGAATGTATTAGTGGTCAGACTATACAGAACAGACTGAGCCATCCTTACAGAATGGTCTCTTCACCACTCAATAACAGAGTCCCTGTTTTCCCTCTGTGGAAGACTTCTAGTGGTCTTTTTTGTAACCAAGCTAAACAGCAAACTTCCCTGTTACTTGTCTCCTGTCCCAGATCAGAGAGCATAGGCAGTCAATGCATTCAGCTTCTAGTGGGATCACCTATTCGCATATGCCTTACCACACTTACAACTGCTTCTGCAAGTCCTGTAAAGAGTCTAAACTTCTCTGCACAGATCATTCTCATCGCCCCATTGTGGCCACAACAGCCCAGATATTCTCGACCTTCATGCCTGGCTAATCTCATATGATCTCTTTGCCAGAACAAGTTTTTGGGCCAAGTTGCCAGTTGCCTCATTCAAGCCAGGAGAGCTTCTGCATCTGCAGTCTATGATGCCAGGTGGAGAATCTTCTGTGATTGGTGCAACAGGAAACACATTGATCATATCTTCCTCTCTCTAACTTCCATTATTGACTTCCTTTTGTTCCTCTTTGAGACCAAAAGATATTCAGTATCCACTATCAAAGGCTTTCAAGCTGCCATCTCTAAACACACTTAAATTCTCTTGGAGCACTGACATCAGTTCAGATCTGCACCTTGCTGATCTTATAAAATATTTCGAGCTTCAGGGACCTGTCTCCTGCTCTCATATGCTCTTATGGAATATTTCTTGTGTTTTGTGGTCTTTAACCAAAGCCCTTTATGAACCATTTAGTGAAGCTTCATTTCTAGATCTCACACTCTGAATGGTGTTCCTACTTGCTCTTGCCTCTGTGAGACACAGAAACGAGATTCATGCCTTGTCAATTGATACTGGCTGTCTCTGCTTTTATGGGAATTATGACTCTGTTTCCCTTCTCTGCTGGCTGTGTTTTCGCACAAAAATTAGTTACCTTAAGTAGCTCCCTTACCCATCACAATTTCCAGTGTCATTAACATCTGTGCTTGGGATGAGCAAGATAGACCTTTATGCCCAATGCGTGCTGTCTGCTTCAATCGTAAGGCCTCAGAAGCTAAACGAAAGGGTAGGAAACATCTCTTTATTTCTCTTAAAGGTACCATAGACATTTCAGGTGCCACCATCTCCAATGGGTTGTCACAAAAATCAAAAGAGCCTTTGAGTCTCTTGACTTTATGAAACAATGCCCATGAGATTTTTGCCGTTGCTACCTCATAAGCTTACTTTAATTATTCCTCCCTGGAGAATATTATGAAGGCAGCCTTTTGGCACTCCCATACTACAAATCCTCCTACCTCTGCTTATCATTAGCACAACTGCATGTAGGCATTTTTTCTCTGGGTCCCGTTATTATGATACAGCATGTTACTCAGAGAAGCATGTACCTTCATTAGTTGAACTTCTCCCCCTGTGGTAAGTACCAGTGGTCAAGCTAGACTTAAATTTTAGGGAGAAGTGACTTCTCCTTTTGGTCAGAACAGGGAGAAGTGGGGGCTAAACAGGGAGAAGTGGAGCTAAATAGGGAGAAGTGAGACCAAAGCAAGAAACGCAATATATATATATATATATATATATAGATATATATATATAGAGAGAGAGAGAGAGAGAGATAGATAGATAGCTGCATTATTTTATTTTAATTATGTGCTCTATTTGTCAGTATGCTTTTAACAGTTTTAAGCAATGCCTTATTTTCAAGTTGAAAAATGTGTTATGTGTTTATTATCAACACATTTTGTATGTGTATACAAATTATTATATTCACACCCATTCTATTCATACTTGTAGTATATGTGTGTTTGGATTGAGGTAAATGCAGTGTGTTTTGGCCAGATGACTTAAAAAGCAAATCAGAAGCTATACAATGTAATTAACTGATAGCAGTAACAAGATTAAAGTCTTGTAAATGCAAGTTGGTAAAAATGCTTAATAAACTAACACTTAATTATTTTATTTGCTACACGTTTTGTGTAAAATTGCAGTCAAAATGATTTCTAGCATTCTTTGAAACAACCGGAAATGTATGTACGTAGGATTAAATGCACAAGTGACTTCAAACCATACTCTTCGTCCTGATTACATTGTTCCCGATAAAATATTACTGTAACTATTCATAGACAACGCACTGAAGCACTAACGTCAATATATAACTAAACTGGACCCTCTTTCCCCCAACCGAAACATCCAAGAACACGTATTGCACCATGCAAGTACATCTATTTTTAGAAAGAGGACTTTTCTTAATATAACTACTCACTTTCTTGCTTTGTTACAAAAATTCATTAATAGGACTGCATATTTATAGTTGTATTATTTGTCTACCTACTTGTAATAACGATATGCATTGGTTAAATAGCATTTGCTTCATTACTATATTTATTGTTCGTATTTTCATGAAAATTAATTACGGTACGTCAGAAAACAACCCTGACCTTGCAGCATTGTTGCGAATTCCACAACAGAGATTGTCACATGTTTCTGACCTACATTATTAAATATTTAGGTTAAATCTCCTATCACATAATATTTAAACTTTGTTTTCATTATATTATATATTTTCCTGAATCTATTTGCACAATTATGTATGAATACAGACAGTTTAATGAAGTGGTATATCATATACGCAGCGGTGTCCACCATTACAAGTTCATTTATGGTTTCAAACTGATTATATAAAGAAAATATGCAAATGCGGCCATTAAAATCTACATTTATAAAAAAAAAAAAAAAGAAATAAGTAGAAAACGGTCTTCACCGATCATATTTTTGAAAAGCGAATTACTATTTGCATATTGATGTTTATATCGAAACAGAATTTGGTATATTTTCATCATAGCACAGTATGCCCAACTTCATGAAATCAAGCAGCGATATCTTGCTATGGAATGGATTAATGGTCAGCTAGCTATTAAAACTTGCATGTGAATGTGCAAGAATTTCTTTGTCGCCATAAGCTGATTGGTATCAGCACCACGTAAATACATTTTGCCTTGGGTTACAACAGTGCCAGAACTTACTGGCTACAGCGAGGGGGTATCTCAAAAGTCATAATCTACAGCCATTTTACGTCCGAAAAATCAGAGGGTGAAGTTGTTTTCACTTTCCTAACAGAAGAAGGCGAAATTTACATTTCTCAGGCAACTTTTTCGCCCACTTTGCCTGGTAGCGTGACCCCTGAAGTACCTTTAATTTCTGTGTTTGTTCAGCTTGATATCAACCTACTCTCCTTATTAGCAAATTCAGCTGAGCAATAGCAACAGGCAAATTATTGCTGCTATTAAAATGTAGAGTTTTGGTGGTGGTAAAACCAATTGTAATTATGCAGTGCTAACCTGTAGCTATTGCCAAATACCCTCCTCCCACCCCACTCTGATGTCTTGCACAATTGTCATCTGTGAAAAAAGATGACACTTTACAATCAGCCTTTTGCGCATTGTGACACACACAGTGGTGTGCGTAAGATCATATTAACTTTTTCTCCACTCTGTGGGAGGATGTATTCGCATCAAATGGACAGTATATGAAAATGAATTAGTTAAGCTATAGCGACAGGTAAGTATAGTAAAACCTGATATGAGGGACTGCCCCTTCTGCCAACAAAATATGGTCTCTCAAGACAGATGGTCTCTCATAACAGGTTTGTACAAAAAGACCATTTCCAAGGTTCAGTTTCAGAACAATGAAAAATAACCACAATCACCGTACATATATTTTATTCTTTATTAATAATTCTTGCTAAAATATTGTATGCATTCATCTGAAAACAAAATTATATAGCAATACAGATATACTTCTGTCATTAAACATGAAATTACATTTACATCTGAAGATCACACGTACATGTATTAGCATATGAAATCATTTCTGACTTTCTCCTTTTCCATAATAAGACATTAAATTTGTTCTACTGATGTTTGAACTGCTATTTTGCAAGTGGTCTGCTCTTTTTCAGTTATTTCAGTTACAATACTTGTTTTCTCCAGCGTTAAAATTTGTGTCATTTTAGTTGGAGGTTTGTCCGATGTTATTAAGCTTCTAGGTGTTAACATTATTAGTGCTTAGTTGTAATCGAACATCAAGATGGTTTTGACTGGGCCTTGGGATAATATGAAAAATCCATACATGTGCATTGCATGTCTAACAATTAATGAAATAAGAAGAAACTGTTATCTCATTCAGAAACAGAAAGGCTTAATCGCTGTATGTCTTCCTTGAATTAACTCCATATACAAAGTGTGCAACCAAGTTGCACCAACTTGAATAGATGATAGCTTGGTTATTGGGATGTAATCACTGTAACATTGGGGGAAAAAACAACAAACATCACAAGTCTTTTGCTGTTTTTATGTTTGTTTCTTTTATCAGAACAATCATTACTAATCAAGCAGTCATTGTTACAAATGATTACATATAGATCAGGGGTGTCTAAGTTCTCACGATACAGTCATTCTTAGGGATACTGGGTCCTAGTCATACATATGGATGCTAGCTATGATAAGGCCGGTAACCAGGCTAGGCGGGAATGATCTACATGTACTTTAGTCTGGTTTACAGTAGAAGCTATAAAACACTATAGACATACCTACAAAAATTTAGATATCGGTAGGCAGCCTCTTCTTTTGTTTTTTTTAGAATGCTCTAAGCGGTTGTTGTTACAGGGATTAAATTTAAATAAAGCTCAGTGGAGTGTATCCTCATTTTTGCAATGCAGTCATTCCTAGCAGTGTTGAAATGCATATTTTGCCAAGACATCACGATCGCTGGTCATGTTCAGCAGGTGGCCACTAATGCTAGAGCATTTATATAA
This sequence comes from Megalonaias nervosa, assembly GCA_016617855.1. Classification (NCBI taxonomy): domain Eukaryota; kingdom Metazoa; phylum Mollusca; class Bivalvia; order Unionida; family Unionidae; genus Megalonaias; species Megalonaias nervosa. The sequence continues at coordinate 6,385 of JAECUM010003348.1, read as the reverse complement.
TAAAATCGATCCATGCATTATGATTGTGGTCAGAAATGACAGGTGATCGCTCATAGCAGATGTCGCTTATAGCAGGTTTTACTGTATTGCATAATTAAAATTAGTTTTACCCCCAAAGTTCTCTTTGTTATTATTTATCTTAATTTTGTTAAAATACTAACTATTAACTGACCTATGAAAGACAATAACGCTTGCTAGTGTTAGCACAGTTGACTGGTATTGACGAGGAATTAGCACCATTACTGAACAGGGGTGTTTATTACCACTGCATTGCCTGTAAGGCCCATATTAAAACTAAAAATATTGTGGCCCACCTTCTCTCGTTGAAATCCGGTCGGACCAAATGTGATTTATATTCATTTTTCTACAAAGATGATCATATTTCATGATTAGACTGCATCAAATGCAGTTTTGACCATGCTAACATTATGATTGTCAAGAACAACTCAATTGTGACCAGGATTTACTCAGAGAATTCAGTAAAAAAGTTTGGAACCAATACCATCCAGTCTCTGGTGAGTGCAATGATACAATCTAATGACATTTACATTACCTTCAGACCCCCTATTGAACTATTGAGCATATCAAAGGCTGCATCTAATTAAGCCTATATTTTACCATCCAGTGAATTTTAAATACAAACCTGTTGTATATTTTTATTTAATGTCAGTATGGTTGTGATTATGTGAGTTTGCACAATTGTGTTTGTGTATTGTGTAGATATTTGACAATTCTGAGTCTAGCAACAATTGTTTTCTTTAGAATTGTATTAAATGCTTTGAACAAGACAGAAAATTTATTTTCAGATTAGAATTTTTGATCATTTTCTATAAGCCTCTATAAAAAATTAGCTTATTCAATATTGGACAACTTGGCTTTTTGCTTTTTGGAGGGTCAGGCACACTGAACCCTCTTGGGACCTCAACAGACATTTTGAGTCTTTAAAAAAGAAACCCTCACTGTTTGGGAATATGGCAGGTAAGCTAAATATTAGATGCCAACCCCAATATCATAGATTAGTTATGGAAGGTATCTGTAAGCTTGGCAGAGAACATCATACTGAAGGATTGGGTCCAATATGCAGCCTTGCTTGACTCCATTCTTGATGGGGGAATGGTATAGGTGGCTTACTGTCATACAGGATGTGAACAAGTATGCCAGTATTTAATTGCCATACCATTACAGTGAATTATTCTGGGTAACCAACTTTTGTCATCATTGTGCAGAGGCCTTCACAACCAACTTTGTGAAAGACTTTTGTCAGGTCAAACAAAATCATCTACAGGTTGGATGTAAATGTTCCTGACATTTTCCATGTCTCTGGTCCCTCCTTCAATATTGAAGCCACATTGACTCCTGCAGGAGATGCAGTGTGATGCAGAATGTGATTCAGCTGAATTTTGGTTAGGAATTTCTTGTTATCAATCACAGTCAGTCAGTATTCTCCTTACTAATAGACAATTGTTGTTTGAGTATGTATTTGAAGAATTCTGCCTATCTTTGCCCATGAGCTGTATGGTGGTGTCACCAGCGCTCAGTATTGGAAATAATCATGTGGAGCAAATAACCTCATATTGCCACCAGACAAAACACCTCCTATTGACAATAAACAAAGCAGCTCATATTAACATCGAACAAATAACCTCACACTGACAATGAAAAACTTCATATTGACACTGAACAAGTAACTTCATATCGACAGTGAATAACCTGATATTGATGCTGAAAAAGTAACCTCATATTGAAAATGAACCATTGACCTCATATTGATGATTTCAGTTTGTAATGGGGAGAAGTATTCGGGTGAATATATCATGGATGATGATATGCATTATAATTATAAATAAATCTGGTTTTAATCCTCTTGTTTCCCATCAGACAGTATAATTGGTGTAAGTAAAGAAAATGCAATAACTTCATTAGTATGAATGGGTCTGCAAAGTGTATCAACCACTGTGCAATCTGGACTGTGGATAGTGTAAAACAGCTCAATACCCTCTCTATATTTGTAATAGTACATACTGTAACTTTATCATGATTAAATATAATCTTTTTTTATTATGACAGTGTTTACCATTTTTGAGAGATATTTGATCCTTACCAAGTAATTTTAATAGATGTATTAATGAAAACAATTCTTCATGCTAATTTTAAAATGAAAATAAACACTTTCAAAACAAAATTATGAAAAATTTTGATAAATTTGAAAATACACATTAGTCTTATTTAAATGAAGTTTTTAAATAATAATATTCCAAGAAAAATAAGTTTCATTATCACACAAATTACCCAGACAGTGAGAATGTATGTATTTAATGTCTGAAAAGTTTTATAAATGATGCTTATTTAATTTAAAGATTAGACCTGATGTATGATGTTATTCCTACTTAGTAATTTTGATACTGAAGCTGAAATAAAACCATTGACTGTATGTTGTTAATTTTATTGCCATCATATGCAAATGGATGTACAAATAAAACAAATCCAAAACATCAGCTGTCTTGGAAGAATTCCAGAAAGTGGGCAATAGAGAGGTGATTTGTGCGGTTTAGCTTATTCCACTTCTTAGTGTTAGATACAGAAACTTGCTCATTTTAAGCACATAAAATGACATATTAAGCTCCAACTCCTTAAGAAACCAATCATGTTCTCTAACAGTTAATATCTACTTTTTCATTACTATTTTTCTATTCTATTTAGGTCATCCGAGACTTGATTTTCGAAAGAACATTTCAGCTGAGTACTACAGAGCTTTGAATGACAACATAACATTAGAAGTCAGCGTAATAGCCTACCCAGAGCCAAAAAACATCATGTGGTATCACAGGGCAGCAGAGACAGACTTATGGGAGAGGGTTCTGAATCAGTCCTTTTCTTCTACTGGACTCCATTCTGATATCTCTGTTCATCTTGGCAGTCAGAGAGATTTTGGAGACTACCTTGTAAATATGAGTAACAGCTTCGGATTCTATGAACTTGTCTTCCATGTCATACCAGAAAGTAAGTCAGTCTTATTTTATCAATAACCCTAAGACATTTACATGCAGTTTTTAATAGCTGTGTGCCTTGCAGTTTCAGTTACCGGTAGTATGTGATTTCTAGCTTGTGTCTTCCAGCATATGCTTTGAATCATTATTTTACATTTTGTACTGCAGCACTGTATAGCAGTATAGTACATTTACAGAAAGAAATCTGACTGCACTAGTCATCAAGGATTAAAACTACAGTTTTCTTTATAATGTAAATCATACCTATAGCAGTCCTTAATAATATTATACAGATATAAAAGAGTCTGAAACGTGTCAGGTTTCTCAATAGCACCTCATTTGGTGAAGTTGACAGAGTACTCACCTATGAAATATTTCTGTTAATTAGTTATTTTCAGCTTTGTTGGACAAGACAAGTGTACAAAATGTAATTTGAGCCATTTATTTAAAACTTTTTTTTTTTTTTGCTGATCCGATTTCATGTTTGCTTGTCTATCAGTGGACAAGTTTACTAGGATTGGTTGAATTTAGAACAAATTTGGCAGGCAGTTGTATACTGATGAGGACTCAAACAGTTTGATTTCTGTCATTCCATATCATTGAAAATAGTAATACCCCCAGACTGCCTGTCTTTGGGTTTGCAGTAAAACATTCACAAATATTTTAGAATTTCACATGAATAAGACCTTTATACCAATGAGTCAGTCCATGGAGCTTTACTGAATTCAGTTTTCAACATTCACTGACACAATTTAAAGGACTTATGGTTTCTAATTCCCATCCTACTCACTTTGGTTTCCCATCATAAATCAATAAATTTGTCAAGCAGCCATACATTGATGAAACCTTCAAAAGAAGATAATTTATTTAATGCTAGTTTTTTAAAGGTTTATTTACAGGAGTTACTGCCTGTTTCCTAAGCTTTGGTTTCAGCAGCATACTCTAAACAATTGCTGCTTTCAGTCATATTTTTGACATATTCAAGTTTTTTGTTGATGAAACCATAAATCAGTTTTATTTCCAGCATATCATGTTATTTACTGGAGGGATGGTTCCTGAATACTGGTCATCTTAATTATTTGCACAGCTTAATTTAATTGAAGATTAATAGATTTTACAGAAATTAGGCATGCACTTCGCTAATGATAAGACCTTTTAGTGGATATATACCGGTGATGCCTTGAATGTTTCCAATTCAATACTTTTGGCATATAATCGAGAGATGGAATCTTTTGGGTACACTAGACATTTTATATTAGAAGAAGAGAAAGTATGATGTTTCAATGGACAAATACACGTGAGGTTTAAAGGAGATAAATTTACAGAGCATATACCTCTTATATCAGTTAGAACTTCTAATTCAACACACATTCCTTGTGAGAAAGGTATGTACTGGTGAATACCATATGTACAAAAAATAGGTAAGAATAATACTGTACATTGTGAAGAACATACAGTTGTCTAAATGGCATGTAAACACACAATCTGTTTGACATTGTGGAATAGTACAGAAAATTAAAATCTTTTACCCCCATGTGGGCTTTGTTTTGTTAAAAGACAGTATAAGATTTCTCCATAAGCATGTTAATAGTTCAGTGAGTAAAGCAAACTAAAATAATAAGTTTAAAATCAGTAATACATAATCTGTTGTTATTGCATAACATAATCTTTTGCAGATGGAAAATACACTTGACCGTATGGTGAGAATTCATGTGTTGTTATTACCATTTGAAATTACTCTCCAATCATTCAGTCTGGAATGAGCAGTCTCAGTGGTTATTGGCTCCTTTTAAGTGACGTTTGTTTTCTTTATAATCTTACATTTAAGTTACTCCCCAACAGTTTTGTCAGCACAAACATTTTTGTGCTTGAGGATTATTTTATTCCTTTTTCTAGCTAGGGTAAGTTATACCTATCCTAGCCAATTTTGGTCTGTGTACTTGTCTTGATTTGTAAAGAACAAATTATTAAAATTCATATTATGCATAGCTGCCAACCCCCAAGTACAAAAATACTGATTGCTTATGACAAAAATACTGATTTTTAAAACTTTAATGCATATGTAACTACTTACAACTTATACAACCATCAGTAAGGTAGGACAGCGCCTTACATAATTATTTAATGTCAAAGATGTATGTGTTGTACACTTGCACCTTTTGGACGGGCACCCTGTTCCATTCGGGTGCCCATTCAGAAGGTGCAAGAGTGCAACACACTCAGACACAGGCTGTTTATAGGAGCCTTTTCACACACCTTGTTTATTTTTTTCAATTATTATCAATTCCTATGTGCCAACTGTCATTGATAATCTCAATTCTGTGTGATTTTCTTACTGAACTGTTTTCATTCTTGCATATGAGTAATCCTTTGTTATTTGACCGTCTGGAAAAAGTGTGCAAAATAAATCACCAGCAACACTAGTAACTGAAAGAGGAAGGTTCATTTCTAAAAGAAATGTAATAAACCGAATTTTGATCTAATTACATCAAGGTTTTCTCTGGTATTTATTTACATTCAAATTCAGGCTGAGTTGTGTATAATGAAGCAGCAAGCTGATGTTTATTAACTTTTTCATGCTCTTGTATTTTATGTGTGCCTCCATGCCCAATAGCGAAATCACATTACACAATTTCCAACACAGGTGCTCGACGCGAGCTTGATGTTAAGAAAAAAAACAATAATTTGAAAGAAAAAAGTCATAGAGAGTGACAAAAATACGTCAGATTACCCCCATGACCCGTTCTGACATTGGACCCTCTCTATCAAACTGTATAAGAGAGGTCAGTAACTTCGAACGTTTGGTAGTTTATATATCTAAAAGTTTCTCTAAGACATCCCATGGATGCAATGTATTTATATTCACCATCAATCTGTCAAAAGAAAAAATTGCAAATGATATATGTTACATGTAAAAAAGAATTATACATGCTACAAAAGTATTAATTTGTTTGGAATGAACGAAATGTTAGATATGTGTCATTTGCTAATATTCAATGGAAATTGTTTCATTATAATTCAGTTTATGTTGAGAAGTGTTCTTAATTAAAGCGAGAGAATAAACACAACAACCTAATTTTACAAGTATATTTTGTTGTGTATGACTATATTTGCATTTGATTATATATCTATTATAGACGTCAGGAAACAAAAAGTACACTTAACGAGATTCCTTGCAGACAGCGACGAAAACACAAGGCTTGTTGGATGTATTATAAAACTGATTAAAAAAAAAATAGGCATAAATATAATGAATGGCTTATAGTGTCTTGAACGTACTGATCCCCCGTGCGTGATTGCGGGGTTTCCAAAATACCAATAATACCGGTTTTGCTTGATCGTAATAAATACAGCTCCTTTCACTCTCTTTCCAAATATGTACCTGAAAAAATGACAAA